>VXBL01002592.1:467512-556203 GCA_013400195.1 Aramus guarauna
TTTTTAACTGGTTTCTCTGCAAAATAGTCCAGAGCACAGAAGAGAGTACTTCTGAGATACATGGCCTCAAGAGAGAAGAATTAAATGGAGACTTGGGAGTCATGAATGGGAGCAATATATGGTACTCCCTGACATATGATAGGTTGACTTGGAATAAATTTCTTCGAGCATAGTTTTAAACTGTTTGCTAGGCTCATAAACAGACTTGTTTACTGAAATTCAATGGAGCATGTTAAAGTCAGACTGAAAAACAGAGTCTGTTTTAGCACAGGGGAGGCCAGAGTGGGCTGGTGTCACTCATCACTGCCTCTCAAGGTGATCAGGAAAGCAGTAATAAAAATGTATAGGGAACCCTATAGGGAAGAAAAGCTGTAAGAAAAATGTATAGGGAGGTGGCATCTCCCTAACTCCTCATGGAAAAAGCTGTGATAGCTCCATGGCTGTCTGTGCCCCATGGCTTGGGACTGTCAATGAAAAGTTGTCAAAAAAGTACATCTGAGGATTACTTAAAAGTATAATCTATTGAGATTTTTGTGTAACTTGACTCACTCAGTTATTAAAAAGATGGCAGAGAATCAAAATTTCAGTGCCAGCAAGCCCAGATAAAAGCACTTTTAAGGTTTAAACTAACAAAAAAGTGCCAAATTCTGTCAGTTTTACATTTGTAAATTCAAAAATTATGCATTATATGTGTAGCTCTATAATTACATGAGAGTTGCTGTTCTATACAGGACTCTTACTTTTTGTAGATATTTGCTCCATGCTGTACACACACTCATTCAGATCCACTATCTGCCACCAACAAAAATTCTCATATTTACACTTCAATGCCTCTCTGTTCAGCAGTCTGTAAAAAAAAATTACCCTGGCTCTGACCAAACTAAACTTAGTGTCAAAATTCTCACCCCAAATTCCAGTGCTTAGATAGCTCTATGAAGCCTTGGTAAGAAATCCCATCTGTGCCTGTACATGGTGTCCCAGAAAGGGCTTCTTTCAGTTCCAGTAACAGTTTCAAGTGCACAGATATTTAGCTTGCAAAGGTATGTTTTTCCATCCCTAACATTTCTGAGTCTTCCCTCAGGCTTGAGATCTTGCTTTGGACTTACTTCTCTTGTCCTCAGCTTCACAGGTCCAAAGAACACACTATTCTCTTCAGAAGGACAGAATATTCAGAGAAAAAGACAGAATCTGACATCATCTACCTGGACTTGTGCAAATCATTTCACACTGTCCCACATGACATCCTTGTCTCTAAGCTGGAGAAACACTGATTTGATGGATGGACCACTCAATGGATAAGGAATTGGCTGCATGGTCACACTCAACGACTTGCGGCTTGATGTCCAGCTAGACACAGTGATGAGTGGTGGTCCTTGGGGGTCAGTACTGGGATCGGCACTGTTTAACATCTTTGTTGGTGACATGGGATTGAGTACACGCTCAGCAAGTTTGCTGATGGCACCAAGCTGTGTGGTGTGGTATGGTCAACATGCTGGAGAGAGGGGATGCCATCTAGAGGGACCCTGACAGGCTTGAGACGTCAGCCGCTGTTAACCTCATGAAATTCAACAAGGCAAAGTGCAAGGTCCTGCACATGGGCCAGGACGCTCAACAGTATCAATTCAGGCTGCGGGATGAATGGATTGAGAGCAGCCCTGAGAAGGACTTGGGGGTGTTGGTGGATGAAAAATTAGACGTGACCCAGCAATTTGCACTTATAGCCAAGAAAGCCAACTGAAACCTGTGCTGCATCAAAAGAAACATGACCAGCAGGTCAAGGGAGGTGATTCTGCCCCTCTACTCTTCTCTTGTGAGACCCCACTGACGTGGTTTAGGCCCAGCCGAGCACCACGCGGCCGCTCGCTCACCCCTCCCCGGCGGGGTGGGGAGGAGACCGGACAAACNATGGAAAGGGAGAAAAGATGGATGGGAATTTTTTGTAGCTTTTTTAATTGCTCTCCATTTCTCACTCCCTTGAGAACCACACAACCACATCAAGCTGCTGTGCTGAAAAGTACCTTATTCTGAGAGGAGGATTATTGATTCAGTCTATTTGCATTAAATTCTTCTTTGCATTTCCACATCTCCTATTCTTAATTCCAACTAGATTTTAACAGCATAATGTGTCATAATTAATTACTATAAGATTTTGTGTGTGGAGGAAGATTTGGAAGATATTTCTGAGCACATGAAAGAGAAAATGGTGTTTGAGAATAGCAAATATAGACTAAGCAAGGGTCAATCTTGCCAGATGAACTTTGTTACCTTTTATGATGAAATGACTATGGATAAGAGAAGAGCAGTGGATGTTTTTTCGTTGCAGCTGTAGCAGGGCTTTCTTCATGTTTTCCCACAGCTTCCCTGTATCCACATTAGGATGTTAAGATCTTAGATACGGGGACTACTAGACGGGTGAAAATCTGGCTGGGTTGTCAGACTCAAAGTGTGGTGGTTAATGGTTTGCATTTTGCCACTTAGCAATGTTCCTCAGAAGTCAATTCTCAGACTGTTCAATATCGTTAATGTAGAAGAGGAGATGGGGTGCATGCTCATCAGGTCTGGGACAACCCCAAACTGAGTAATACAGAAAAACCATTCAGAAGGACTTAAACAGGCTGGAGGAATGGGCTGCTATGAACATCACAAAATTCAACAAAGACAAAGTCCTGTACTTGGGATGAAATAATCATTTTCAGAAAACTGCAGCCAGTATATGAAGACCATGATTATTCTCCTCTGAGAAGCATTGACTAGGTCACATGTGAAATATTGTATTCAGTTTTGTGAGTTCCAGGGCAATAAGGGTTTTTATAAATGGAAGCAAGTTCATCTGGTCAGGGGTTGTAGCACTTATGCTGTGAGGAGAGGCTGAAAAACTGGGACCTATTAAGCCTGAAGAAGAGAAGGTATTGAGCGGACCTAACGGCAGTCTTCCCATACTTACAGGGAGGTCATCAAGAAGATGGGACCAGGCTCTTTACGGAAGTGCAAGTGAGGTCAGGGAGAGAATGAGAGATAGCAATCATAAATTTCAATGAGGAACATTCCAACTGGATATAAGAAAAAAGTGTCACCTTGAAGATAATTAAGCATTTGAGCAGAGACTTTATGGAATGGAGATCCCCAGAGGTTTTTGAGACCTGTGTGCTCAAAGCTTAGTCATTGAGTGTTGACCCTGCTTGGAGTAGGAGGCTGCATTAGAGACCTCTTCTAGCAAGAATAATTCTACAATTCCGAGGACCACAGATCATTCCTGAGACCTCAGCACTGTCGTAAAGCAGTAGGAAGTCTGTTATTCACATTTTGTGCATATTCTGGAGCTGATGTGTGTCAAATTGCTGAAGCTGTTCCTGAGAATGTCTATCTACCTCTTTTTCTCCAATTTAGTATTTAGGAAAGGGCAGCCTATAGCCCCATAAGTTGTGCTTACATAGTGAAGTTCTTATTTGACTGCAGGACTATGCCATGTGATTTTTTCTTCTGCTTGTAGCCATAATGGCATTATTTTCATGAACTGATAGTAGATCCTTCAATCCCAAATCAGATTAATGTTTTTTCTTACCTTATGTTTCTATCTACAAGTCCCCAGTGATTTTAACATCAGATTTCTAACATTGAAACCACTCTTATTTTTAGCTCTGTTGAACAATATGCCAACAACTAATGGTTCTTATTTAGGGATTCTGTTTCTTAATGTCTGTGTTAAAAAGTAATCAGAGCTTTCGTCCACAGACTTGTTAGCAAATTCTCTCTCTAAGGTTTCTAACTACCTGCCAGACCAGTTGTTATGAATGACATCAGTGATGTGCTCAAACTCCAACTTTTCTGAAAATTACATGAATTGAATTTTTATGAAGTATGATTTGTGTTCAAAAGTTTGGTATGTTGGCATATTGCCTTGTCACAAGATTTTGGCATGATAGGTTAACATGTTAACTTTTCTTTCATTGAAGCATTTTCAACTGAGACTACATCAGGGAAATGAGAATAATAATGTAGAAGAGTACAAAGCTTTTCTATTCCCCCCACAGACCTCTTATAATCTGTATCACGTTTGTTTCAAGGAAATAAAATTTTCTCCACTATTAATATAGGTTCTTTTATTTGACTTATTCTATAGTTTCAACAGGCTTTAACAGGTTATTTTGACGTATGTATTCATTTCAGACCAGAATAAGAAACCTTTGGCCTTTCTCTTTTAGATTTTTCATTCTGTAAGTGACCTACTTGTGTTGCCTTTTTAGTTATTTTTTATTTCCCATAACTTCTTAAGAATCACATTCTCATGTTTTAGATCAAGACCTGATATTGAGACAACCTGTAAACTGATGGGACTTACCTGAAAGTACAAACTTGACCATCCTTTGATAACAATCTTAATTGTTTTCTGACACTAGTGGTGATTCTCATGCCTGTTTATAGCAGAATGAGTATCTGGCCATGTGTGCTAAGAAATGGACTTCTATTTAAACTAGGAACTAGTCACATTGTTTGAAACATTTTAACACTCCTGAGGTACAGTATGCACTGGAAAGACTTTAACAGTATTAAGAAGAAGGCAGGGTAAAGAGCAAAATCAAGGGCAATTTTGTAGCTCAGTTCTATTTAAGGGAAATATAACAAGAAATCAATCCTAATTTACCATTTATGAGATTTCTTAGAAGTTGTTCTTTTAACTCCAGCTCACTGCTTGGTTTCTTGCCTCTATTCATTTTTTCCTCCTCTTAATTTCTTTCCTATTTTGATTGAAAATCTCTGAAAGTGTGTATTTATTGATGGGGCAACTCTTGACTCATGATATCAGAGGGGCAGTCTGGCTCCAAGCACATTTGAAGAGCCATCTAATGGCAGCCCTAATGATCCTAGCCCTTGACCATAACTTCATCATCACTTCCTTCACATACCTCTTGTCCAGGCTTTGGTTATCATTTTTCTTTTGCGTTATATGGGTGATTCAGAAAGAGAAAAATGAAATCTAAAAAGGCAAGGTCCTGATACTGCCAAATTGTTTTACATAGGTTTCAGTACACTCTGTGGGTGTTTTGTCATCGATGACACTGGGAAAAGAATTGGGCTCTACACACTTATTGTAATTCAGTGGCTCAGTTCGAGTGTGCAAGGTGTCACTAATAAGCTCCCATCAGAGAACAGTAACAGGAAACTGGTTTTCCGGCACCAGCTGTGTACCTTACTGTGCCCTGCTACTCTTGAAAATGAAAATGACATATGAATTCTACTGATCAGAACATATTATGACAACATGCAGAAAGGAGCAAGTTTCATTTTCCACAATAGAAAGGAAGATACACTGTAAAGGCTAAATGTTCCAAAGGACAGGTATCCTGGGTATACTCTAGGTAAAGGATAGGTGTCCTGGGGACACTTTGTATTAAAGAGAGCTGAATGTCTGACAGCAAAGTAGGAACAGTCAGACAAGCGAAACTGCCTGAAACATTAAAGAAAAAACCTAATTATGTGTTTACCTGAATCAACGATAAACATGGGATTGTTAAGATCTCTTTATTGTTATTGTGGTTTTGTTTTGCTTTTTTGTTGTTGTTTTGGTTTTATTTTTTTAACTGGTTGATAGGCAGAGTCTTGATCCTGAAAGGACAGTCATGTTATTCATCTCAATCTACATCTTTCACATAAGATGAAATCTCAGAGGCAGGCATAGCTGTAAGCATTCTTTTCAGTGCCTCTGTAGGCTGCCTTTTGAAGGTTAGGTGAGCACCAAAATGTTACCTTTTGTTTTCTTTTTTTGAATTTTCTGTGTACCACGAGATTCCATGTCTTCCCTTTTGAAGCTTGTGCTGTCTGTTGCTTCTGTGTTGCCTGTATCCTATTCTAGTCCCCCTTGCTTTTTCTGTCTCTCTTTCAGCTTTCCTCTGCTCTTCAAGCTTTATCTGTGTAATTCCTTGGAGCTTTATGCTGAAGAGACATGACTTGACTGCAAGCTTTCAAAAGTCACAAATGAAATGAGTTTAGGAACTCTGTGTCTCTTGATGCCAAGTGCAAAAAACTTTCCCAAATGTTGTAGTTTTGCCAGTCAATTACTGAAGCCTCTGAGAAAGACATGGAGTAATAAAATTATGGGCAATACTGAAAGGAATACAAGAAAGTAGAAATAGTCTTGATTTAATGGAGAGGAGCGTTATTGATTCCCGCCTTCCACAACAGAGCTTAAAAGCAAATAAAATCCATTACTTTCAATGGCAGACATTTTAAAAGCCACTGCATGTGTTATGTTTCAAACATACTGCACTGGAGTTGCATTGTCTCTTTATTCTTGTACATTTTTGTGATACCACAAGCAAATTTTCTCTGTTACATTGTTATAAGAATGAATTTCCTAGTGACTACAGTCAGTATCTTCATAGATCCAACTGCACCCTGGGTTACCAGCTTGCCAAATCTTCTTGGCCAAACAGGATCCAGCACTTCAAAATAAAATCTCCAAGGAAATCCTAGACCTTCAGGAAGTTATTTTGAACACTTGGAAATCCCTGATTTTGATTCAGCGTCACTTCCAACCCCCATTGTGTAGCTAGGGAGAACCACAATCTTTGAAGTGTCTGTTTCAACTAGATAAGATCACCTGAACTCCTTCAAAAGCTATAGTTTACTTGGGATCATGTTGTCACCATTCTTGTTTTCCTTCTTTCTTCCACTTCTCCCTTGCATTTTCAGCAATATTAGAAGTATCTTCTCATGAAAGGTCCTTGCTGAATCAAATCTTGGAAAACTACTGTACATTATCTTCACTCATTCTTCACTTTTTCATTTTTAAAATGGCCTCTGTTTCTTCTTGCAGTAAAAGACACAGTAGAAATTGCTGTGCCTCAATAGCAGAAGAATGTCAGACAGCTTTCACCCCCATATTTCTCACTTGAAGAGATATATTGCCTTTGGCATGATGCTATAGGATTCTCTTGGGTAGAAGAATTTAAAACCATAGGTTATTATCTTCCAGTTCTCCTCTTCTCTCTCTCTCTCTTTTTTTTTTTTTTTTTTTTTTTTTTTTTTTTTTTTTTTTTTTTTTTTTTTTTTTTTATTTTTTTTGGTGTCCTTTTTGGTTTGTTTGTTTTTCTCCTCTAGATCTTGGGGCATTATTTATAATGTACCCTATACTCATTCATTTTTAATGGGGGAAAAAAAAAAACCAAACCAACCAACCAACCAACCAAAAACCCCAAAAAACCCCACCCAAGACAAAATGCAATCTTGCAAAACAATATTATATTGTGGAAACTGGCATGCCTTGCTATTTTGGATTATTGAAGCAAAGAAGTGCTTGGATTTACCAGAGAACCCAGGCAGCTTTAACTTCTGCATTAGTCAATCAGCATGGTGTGAGTGTTCCCAGTCATTTGACAGAAAGATGGTTATGCAGCTGCACAATGAGCTCTCTACATTATAACTAGGTCAGACTTTGCATACATATATGCTGGAAATATACTTCCTTGTGTACTCCCATATAGGACTATTTGTAGGGCTGTTATTGTGAAATATAACAGATTTTTTATTTTATTTTTTTAACATTTATTTTCATTTACAAGATTGCATGCAAGGAAGAATGCTATTTAAACTGACACACAAAAAACCCAACCAAACAAAAAAATCAAATTCCTCTCTGCCCTCTCAGTGAAAGTTTGATCAGTGAGAAGAGCTTGTCATCCTTTCTGAAGGATTGGTACCAGAATAGGCTGTTCAAGGAGGCAACTAATTCTATATAGTATTTATCTGATCTAACCGTGGCCCAACTTGCTTACTACTATCTGACTCTGAGGACCAATGAGAGATTTTAAAGGCCTCTGTCAGAATGGCTGCATGAATAATTTTGCACATCAGGGCCTATTCCTACAAGCTTGCTGCAGGAAATTGTCAGACAGGCACTCCTTTCCATATAATGAACAAAATGGACCAAGCTGCACCACATACTTCCTTCTGCATAGTATATTACAACTTCATGGTATAAACAACTAATTTGAAATCCTCTTTGCAGACACTTGCTCCATTTTCACTTACTGGCCTAGTCTTAGCCTTAGTCTTTTTTCTCAACTGAGGGAGCTCTAGCTATCAGAAATATTGCTTTTGGAACTGGGCATAACATTTTGTGACATCCACGATTTCTCTTAGTAGTTGTTAGAAATCAGAGTTGGTGTTTGTAACTGATAATTCTTTACAGCCAAACAATTAAGCTATGGAAAGGATTTATAGACTGCTAACATTAAATCCCTTTAAGCACAACTCATCTTGTTTATAAAAATCCTGGGAAGTTTCTAGGCTTCACAAGCCTTCTATAAGTGTCCATTACCCCTATGTCCACTTATGTAAGGCAGAGTTGGGAGCTTTTGTATAAGAGTCATTAGTGTTTTTCTAACTCTAATTAACTGATTTTATGATCAGTGCCTTTTCCAAGTACTGTCTTTAAATGATGAACTGTCAAAAATCTGAAGTCTTTCCTTTTGCAAACTCTATTTTCTTCTCTACCCTTTTTTCAGTCTGTTTCAGATGGAAGCTTAATGATAACAACTTGGGAGTGACATACATGAGTGACCTGCAGAAAACAATTACTCTCAGTGTGAGATTCATGAATATAATTCAGTAGGCCATCAACAGCTGGTACCTTCCTACTGTCTTAGAACTGGAAAGAGCTGACTCAGAATGTTTTTAACTTCTAAAATTAATTAAATGTTCACAAGACTTTCTAATTAATTATATATACTGGTTTTTGTTTTTTTGAGTGACCTTTCAAACATTTTATTCTGCAGAAATTAAGAATGTCTGTTCTTCTATATTTTATGCAAAACGGAGAGCATTATTATAAATGAAGAACAAGAACATTTCAACATTATTATGAACAAGTAAATATAAGTAAATGTAAACACACAAGTATATAATCCAAATGTACATTCTTTATTCTAGCTCTCTCCTTGGCATCCTAATTTATAGACCAATAAATCCACTGTAGGTAACAAAAATCCACTCTTTTAGTTAGAGCATCACCCTCCCTACCACTGATATGCAAATGTGCATTTATACAGCTTACCCTTATTATTATGAATCATAGAATCATTTCAGTTGGAAAAGACCTTTAAGATCACCGTGTCCAACCATTAGCCAAGCACTGCCAAGTCCACCACTAAACCATGTCCTTAAGTGCCACATCCACATGTCTTTTAAATACCTCCAGGGGTGGTGATTCAACCACTTCCCTGAGCAGCCTGTTCCAATGCTTGATAGCCTTTTCAATGAAGAAATTTATAGAAATAAAACTTATTAACATATTTTTTGAAAAATAAATTATTTAAAATAAATTTTGAAAAAAAATTGAAATAAGAAACATGAACGGACTTGACGGATGCATTTCAGGTCTCATAGATCTGGATGAAAGTAAAGAAAATCTCAAAATAAACCAAAATTTATGGAAATTCTCCAATAATACAAATTTTTTTCATTCTGCTACCTAAAGGTGTCAGAGTTTCTAACCAGGTCTAATACATATACTAATGGTTATGCTGATCTTCCATTTAAAATCTCCTTAATTTAGACTTTTCCCCCTGTACAGATCTCTTAACTTTATCCTCCATGTAGGAAATAATAATAACTGTTCTTGGAGATATTTTCAGGATTGTTACACTCTAGTGTATCTAGCGTAAACTGAAAGCATAACTGATGAGCGTTAGCAACAGACTCTAGTCAATCGCTCTCAAGATCTTTGAGCAAGAAGCTTAATGGCCCTGATTAAAATATCCATCTACCAAGTGTTCTTGACAGCTGAGCTTGAAAAATGTGCTATAGAACAGATAACATTAAGAATGCTTTAAACAGGCCTGCGCTTCTAATCAATTTGTCAGTTACAGAACAATGTAGAGGCTTAGATTATTTTAGTGTTTATATACAATTACCTTTTTAGAGCCATACTGGATAGATACAGCATGGTTGTGAGAGTTTTTGTGATTACATACATGCATTACTTCTTTGATGAGCTTTGCAATCATTGTGCTCATAAATATCCAGTACTTCATTTCCGGTGGTAGGAGAGGTTCATGTTTTCTGTCTTTTCCTTCTTAAAGCTGCTTTCTAACAATATATAATATATACTTCTCTGGAACCTTTTAATTGCAACAACACTTTGCACAACAGGCCAAAATAGGAGCATTTAAGCTTCAAAATCCACAAGGAATTTGGAATTGCACTGAATGTTTCTGGCTTTGTTCCGTGGGATGCCATGACACAAAACCTTATATATATAAAATCTCACCTTACACAGCAATTTCAACTCTTTAATCCTTGCTACTAGTTCATTTCTGTAGTTCTCTTCCAGAGATTAATCATCTAGACAAGATAAGTTCAGGCTGTGACCAAAACATCCAAAAAGCTTTCTATAGTCCACTGTACCCCACAAAATTCACAGCTAATGAGGTTAGTACCAGTGATACCAACCTTTATCTTATCAGTATTTGCATGTTTTTAATGAAAAAATTTGTATGATTTTTCACTGGTTTTAGTGCTCTAATATTTTTCTATTTTCTTGCTGTTCAAATAAATTTGATCTGTTCTTCCACCTCAGTAATGTGTTATCCTAGTCATCATTTTTACTTGCAATTAATGTGTTTTATGCTATTCATCTTACTTGCAGCCAAGTTGCTTTAACCATGAAAAAAATCCTTTTATTTATTTCACACATTTAAAAACCAGCATTGATCTTGGAGGACTTGAATTCCTTTTTGCATGGCTTGTTCCTTTTTTCAAATAACCGGAAAATAGGTTCCTGTCCTTCAGCATCTCCACTACAATGGATTGTAAAAACCAATGTGACAATGAGAGTTTCTACTCTTAAATGACAGTCTATATGTATTTTGTTGAAGTGTTGACCTTACAGGTCTTTTCCAGTCAAAGGAAACAAGCCATCTGGTTTCATTTGAAAAATTTTTTACAAAGTAAATGAATTTGTTTTCACATTCCACATTCTATGGAATCAAATATGTTCATAATCATACAGTAATATATGATAATAAAGTGATAGATATATGAAAGTAAAGAAATATTAGTGAGATCAAGTCTTTATCTACTGGCTTCAGCCCCATATACTTGTATGTAATTAGTGCTTAGAAGGCTACTGCTGCTGATTCTACTCACAGCAATGAATTCCTTATTCTCATGCTCTTTTTAAATAAATAACTTTGTAAAAAACCTCAATGTCTCCTGGTATTGGAAATGAAGTTATACTAAATGCTGGACTGAGGAATGTGGGGTTTTGGTGGATTTTTGTGAGGTTTTTTGTTTGTTTGTTTTTGGTTTTTTTAAATATGATTTCAGATTCCTTTAGAGAAAAGTGAGGAATAATTTCTCACTGCTGCTGATAAATCAAGAGGTGTAAAAGACAAAGGAGAAAAAGAATTTTCATTGTGTTCAAGAAAGAAATTCTCCTTTGTGGTGCTAGTACTAATGGAGGAAAATATCCAAACTCACTGAACAATTTATATTCTATAAACTTCTTCAACAAATTATCAGCTTAAGGCTTTTGAGATTTCAAATGTACGTTTGCTAACATGAACAGTGTGTTAGAGATGTGTTCATACCAAAGAGTTCAGTGATAAGTAGTTATATATTTTGTCAGGAACTTCAGATTGGAAGCAAATATAGTAAACTCATCTATTAAGGCTTGTCATTATTACACTGTCTTAAAATAAAAATTGTTTTTTTGAGCATTTTTTTTTTCTCTAATCAAAAATCCACAAGGAAATATTCACATATTCCCTCTGAGGGATCCCATGAGGCAAGATAATGGAAATATATATGAATGGCTGTACAAAGTTTAACTTCTAACAAATATTGTCATTAGCTCTCTACAGCAAAATCTATGAGGCTCTATACCAAAGTTTTCTAGCCATGGTCTTAATAGATCATGAGATTGTAGGGAAGTGAGAAAATACTTCAGCATTAAACAGTATGGGCATTTGCACCTGGAAGCTTCCACTACTATACCTAGTCAAACTAAATTTTGCATTCTTGCACTATTGTAAAGGAAAATAAACTTTTTTGTGTGTATTTTTAGCTAGTCATAGCTCTAAAAAAGTGAGAAAAGTTCTGAAGAGTAGTTCACAATTCAACCATTAGGGAACAGACTGAAGCATAAGAATTATCCTGATTTATAAGATTCTTCAAGTACTATTGTTGAAAATTACTTTCTCTGCTATGCAGGTCAAGTCTGATAAACAAGATGATGAGAAGAAAAAAGGCAAAAAGAAAAGTTTAATAAACATTCTTTAGCAAGTAAGCAAATGTTGATAAGTGGTTTTTAGAAACCTAAATTTAAGGTCCTGTTTTTGAAAATATTGCCTGAGATTGGGAAGTCAGGAAGAGAAATTGTCTTTATTGAAGTTGCCCCTATTGTCCTTTTAAAATTTTCCCCAGTGAACCTCTCTCATGCAAGGCAGTCAAAATTGAAACTTGGGAAAGATCACAAAACAGTCTCATGAGTTGAATCTTCATAGATCAAAATGGAAAGTAAGGTCTGCTGAAGGAGTAATGAAGCAAAGACACTGTGCCTCACTCTATTTTTATCACAATAGCTAACCAGAATCCTAAACATTTGTGCAAAATAGTTCAACAACACATGTATGTCTACATCCTCCCCTGCCCTCCAATATAATAGATTTCCCTATTGACATGCCTGTCTAGCAATCATAGCAGAGACGCCACAGATTGTGAATAAATTATGAAACTTTCTTATGCTTCTATTTCTGTTAATTTTCTACTACTTTATGAACTGGATGTTTACATACATTCTTTACATGTGCATTTTCAAAACCAAATCAGGGTGAGTAAGATAAAATCTGCAAAACAGACAGACGTGAAACATGTAACTTGTATCAAAGTTAAGGATTGTCAAATCAGTATTTGGAGGTTGTTCAGAATTTTCCTAAACAATTCCAAGAGCCACAGGGTGTAAGAATACCCACATCAATATGGTCATTCTTTTGACATTGATTTTCAAAATACATGCCAAGCAATTTGCACTGTGTACTGTACAAATGTCAGTCATAGGTAGAAAGATGGCCACAAGGGATGATAGCGTTAAAATGTTGCATAGGATCAAAATCCTAGCTTCAGTGGAAAAAAAAAAGATCAGCAACAGAAAAGTTAGAATTCTAATGACAAAGGGAGTAATAGTTAAAGGGGGGAAACTTGACCCTTTTTGTTCCTTACCTCAGCTTATACTCCCCCCACAGTCTTCGAAATACAGATTTAGTGACAATACTAAGTAAAAGCCACTAGCAGTCTCCTGGGTCCCATTTATTCCTCCATTATACATCTCTACATATAGAAAGAAAATGTCATGATGCAAAACCACCAAATGGATCTTCCCATGTTGTCAATCAGAGAAAAACTGATGCCACTGAAGAATATAATTTTATAAAATATCAATGCTTGTTTGCAATAGATAAAAAAGATCAAGGTCTTTGGAGACAGATTCAAATACACTTCCATCTTAGATGTAATAAATTTGCCTCATGATTTGTAGATACATATGAAGGTTCTTTTGGTAAAAATGATGGCTCTTGATCAAGAACAAATTAAAACTAACAAATTACTACTTAATATAAAAAGCAAGCCATAAAAATTATGTTGTGTGGAGTGTTGGGTGTTTTGGTTTTTTTTTTAAGTTTTCAACCCATGCCATGTTTGCTCTAGACAGAACTTCCAGTTTCCCTGATCTGTACTTCAATGAATTTCCTTTTCAATGGAAATGAGAAATAACAAAACTTACAGTTCTTTTTTTGAATAATGCACTTAGATATAGCCCTGCAGTGCCAAGGTTCGAGAAAATACACAGTAGTTTCCAATCATGTAGTCATTGCATTTCTAAGGTATACATACAAAGAAATGATTTCAACACACATACATGCACACACACAAATTATAGAGAGAGATATCATGCACATATAGGTAAAAAAAAAAGAATATGCACATATGTTAAAACATTCTTCAGGTCTTTCCAAGATGCAATGTCAGCTATTCATAAATATGCATATATTTTAGTGTTTACATAAAAAGTATATAAATAGAGAAGAGAGTACAAATATAAACATGTATATGTGTGCTTATACATAAATACAATTTGCATGTACTGACAGGGCAATTCCATTCATTGAAAAGCCTTAAGATTGTTTTTGTGTTTAAACGCAAGGACCATTTACACTCTTCAATCCATTCAGGATGTTTTAGAGAAGACCGCACAGGAAATTGCTGGAATATATGATGCCTGAAGTCTTGGACAGAGCATTTATCAGCACACACTGACTGTCCAAACTATTTCCATCTGTCCTTAATACAGCATTTTAATGGAAATGATGGGCAGAAAAAGCAGTCCAGGGTCATTGCTAGAAGAGCTCTGAAGCCATCTGCCCTAAGGGCAGGTGGAAATTGAGGGCACCTGTAGCTGAGGCTGCACAGAAGGGTAATATTCAGCCCTGTTGTGGAATCACCTGGAGCTTTTTATCCTCTCTGAAATGGCTCACATAAGGCTGAGTAGAGAAGCTGTAACTGCACAGACACCTTGTTGTTTGTGGTGAGTCTGTAAGCTGAAGATTTATGAATGCCTAAAGGGTTCATAACAACAGTTTTCTTTGAAGAACAGCAAATCCCATTCTTTTCTTAAAAACTACATGGAAGTACATTTCCTCCCCCCTTTACAACCATCTACCATTTACAAATGCAAATCTTTACAAAATTTTTGCAATTGTTAAATTGGTGCAATATATTGATGCAAATCTTTCATATTAGTATACAAAGTAAGTGAAAGTGTATAAATAATGTATATACATACATATATTGCATGCATACATATAATCAAAAAGTTGCTTTTTTCTGTATTACATGAATTACGCTCTGGTAATATTTTCCAAAGTAAGCCACGTTAGAAAAGTCACTCCTTGCATATGTATCACAGCCAATTCTAAATACTTATCTCAGTCTTATGCTTGTTGAAATCCATTCATTTAAGTTGATTTATATTAGTATAAGACTGGTAGAATATGAGCTAGAAAGAAAGAATCAGGTCAACATTTTTTAATCAGAACTCTAATATTCACACAGTCTGTGTGGTATGTAGGTTAACTTCATAACAGCTCCATAAAGTGAATTGATACGTAGTACTGTATCATGCCAACATAGCATTACAATCTATAATTTAAAACTTTTCCTTTGAAACTAGCTAAATACAGATTAAGAAGATAGATGGAAAGAACCTCATCATCTATCAAGTAAATAAAACTATACATCAATGAACATGTATAGGCATTCTTCTTTGTCATCTCCTGTGCTCTGTGTGAGTAATACATTCTTGATTAGCTGAGAAACTTCTGTAGACTTTTACATTTTAATATATTTCATATATTCCATGGAGTAACATAAATTGATGTTTAATTATACTGACTATATGTCATAAGAACCATCATTGTCAATTTCTTCACAGAACAATGAATTGGTGCTATAATTCTTAAATGCTTGGTAATCAAATTTCTCTACTTCTCAGCGGGAAAACAAAGTATCAAATACAGTAGTTTTGGAGATGATGTTGTATAGGTGTTTGTGAGATATATTTTCAAAGTAAAGGGCTACTGCCAACATTTTTTCATGTTTTATTCTGTTCTGGAAAACAAAAGTTGTTGTAGACACTGGAATATGTCAAATGCTCTTTTTTTTTTTTTTTTTTTTTTTTTTTTTTTTGCAATTTTGAGCCTCTGGATCCAGTTCTNTTTTTTTCCCCTAAGTCAGAAAAGGTAGAAAACTTTGGTCTGGTTTTGATCAATGATAGAATAGTTCCCATGCAGAACCCATGTGTGTGAGATTAAGTACTGACAGTTTATCTGTTAACTTATGCTGAAGAGATTGGTATTTCCTGGAACTGGGGCAACAAATGGACTCTTATGAGTATTCTGTTGGATGATAAAGAAAAATATATGCAGATGCCTTATCTTCTTTCCACTTTGTTCACTTCTCTTTTTCAGGTCCCCTGTTTATGCTTACATGTTCAGATGCTCCAAAGAAGATACTCCATATCCAAAATGACCATTCAAATTCAATGTCCATATTTCCAAGACATTCCTTGCTTTCTTCTTTTACTGTACTTGCCCTCTCACCCTGAAAAATGCGTCTTGGTTTGAGGTCTCCATCTCTGCTCCCAGTGGGCTTAGTACCGTATATCTCCCCATTTCACCAGTCAGTAGCAGTAAGCATATGTGTGAGAAATTATATTGAAGAGTCAGGAGGGAAAGCAGCCTGCTTATCTGACTACCATTTTCTTTTAAGTGGTGAAATAAAGCATTCCAAATGAATAAAAATAACTTTCTATGGTTTACCAGAAAATGCTAGCTCTATCCTTGTGATAAATATGTGAGGTACAAAGTTTATGAAGACTGCAGCTAACTATTTGATCCACTTTCCTTTTACAATGTGAGAAGTCTTCTAAGCAGGGGACTAGCTGATATATTTTGACACTTTGTACAGATCCGTAACTCTCATATCCTTTTCCTGGATGGTGCTGCAGTGATCCAAAGAACCACTGTCAATGACATCTGTCTATATGTTGTCAATTATCACTATTACGTATCTGTTTATACCAGAAAACTTTCCTTCTCCTTTCTTTTCCTTTTCATAAATGCTAATGTATTGGGTGTAAATTGTAAGATTTTGGTAGTATGGGGTGGTCTGCAGTGGTGGCCTCTCTGGAAGGAGGTCAGAGGCTGCCCTGTGCCATATACAGGCAGTTGCAGCCAGCTCCAGAATTGATCCACCACAGGACACAGCCAACCCCACCAGAAAATGTGGTGACACCTCTATAATGACATATTTAAGAAAACACCAGTGAGGAAGACAAGGAGGGAACAAAATAGTGAGAAACAACAGAAGGAACAATGAGGCCAAAGGAGGAGGTGCTCCATGGTAGGATAAGCACACACCGGAAGGGACTGTCTCCCATGGAGAACCCCTGCTGGACCACAGGAGAAGGGTGATAAGGAAAGGTCAACAGAGAGAAACCACTGCGGCAGTAACTGGGGAAGGAGAGGTGTCTGAAGTGAAGTTGAATGTGGCAAAAAGAGAGCAAAGTTGTTTTGCCATGTGTCTAAATGTTTGGGGTGTTGTTTCCTAGTATGTGACTCAATAATTTAACATATAAGTTAACTGGAAAATTAAATTCCCCAAGTCCAGACTGCTTTTCCTATGACAGCAGCCAGTAAATGATCTCCCTGTCTTTATTTTGACCCATGAGTTTTCTCTCTCCTGTTCTTGCTGTTTCATTTCCCATCCCACTGCAGGTGGAGGACTGAGCCAACAGCTGTGTGGATGCTTGGCTGCTGCCTGGGGCCAGCCCGCCACAGTTAGATAGCCAAGTAGTTACCAGGATCCTTCTAAGTGAGTATGCTACCTGTCTTATCAAATTAAGGACTTCTGTCCATTAAGCACCACGTTGATTGGTTCTAGGATGTTTGAGGTTAAATGTGACGTCATGCCTATAGTTCCATACTTTTTATCTCAATACCGCTTTAACTGTAGAATGGCCATTAAAAGTCCCATGATATCAATTTAATTGGAGAAGAAAGGGTTAAAACACGGACTGACTTGAAATATTTTTCAAGACTAAAAAGGAAAAAGAAGTCAAGTTAGTGAAAGAAATAAAATATTAGGTGCAGTCAATATTGCCATCAAATCATCAAAAGCATCTGAAGAGACAAACAGCATCAGGTGAGAAATAGTTCTGTAATGAAAACCAAATGTCAAAAACAAATGACATTTCATCACATTCTTTCAAAAAATCTGCTAGAAAGAGCTTCAGCACAAATCACCATCTGTTGAAACATCCATGACATCAAAATTCAGTCTTTCGATAATGATTTTTCAATATTAACTTTTGAAAAGAAACTTGACCATTATTGTGCTTTAAACACAATTAAATACTATGCTATTCTTTAGTGTCCTTGATAGCTTTACACAGTAAAAAAAATTCTTCTATTTCCCTTGTTTTTAAAAATTGATTCAGCAAAGATAACCTCTCACATTGCATTGCTAAGCCAAAGACTTTTTTTTTTTTTTTTTTTTTCCTAATATGGGGGATAGGCATTGCCCTTTAAATACTTATTTAAAAAAAAAAATACAAGCACTGGTATAAAGATAAACAAATCTCCACTAATTTCTACATCCTTGAAATAGCTTTTATTCATCCAAAGAAATGAAGTTACAATCCTGCATTATAATTTAATATAATATTAGCCTGCATTATAATATTTAACATTAAATAGCAAACATAGTCTATATCATTTATTCAGGGAAAGGACTCATTCCCAGTATAGACTAATATCTTTTCCAGCTTTGATTGCTATTTAACCGAATAAAGTAGTTTAATAAAGTTTCAGTGTCAATTTCAGTAAAAACTTGTAAGAGCCATTACTTAATTTCCACCTTTGTCAGACTATAGAATTGATGTATTTTATATTCTTCAGGTTTTTATTTTGCTTTCTTTTGTTTTCAGTTGTGCAGTGCTGCAATCAGACTCTTCTCTCCAAAATTTTTAGGAAAAAAACTCAGAAATTATTATTACCTGCCTCTTATTTCTTTTGAGCACCAGGAGGGAGTTGCAATAGTCTCAAATTCTTTCCTTTGATTCTGTTTTTTGAGGTTCCACTTTTCTGTACAAAAAAGAAATTGTCTTAATCAATGCCACATTTACCTCTTAGATATTTTCCATTTCTCCTGCTGTCATTTGAAGAGGATCAATTGTTGATTTACATTTTTCCTCTCCATTCTGCACCATATATATTCTGCTCATGATTCTAACTGTAATAGAATCAATCTTCAACTTCACAGTTTCACAAGTGAGTAGTAGGTTTTAAGGACTGTTTTTTTTTGTTTTGTTTTGTTTTTTTTTTTTTTTAGGTTGGCAAGGAAGGTGAATTTATTGTAAAAGTTTCTTCTGCTTTGCTACATTATAGCAATGTAAAATTCAGGCTTCTTGACTTCATACATTCCTTCCTATGAAGAAATTCTATGCCTTTATTTCATACACACTTGTATAGGGAACAGACCTCTAAGTAAAACACAACTGATATGCTCAGATCCATTCCTAATGCACGTGCAGTGCGCACATGCACAAAAGCCTGGCTCTAATTATACGTGAACTATGTACTTGCTTATGGGAGCCAAACGCAGCTACAGTTTGACTACTTGTTTTGGCTGAGAAACTAAAAGTCAAGTTGACTGCCAATTTTGCTGCTTCTAAAGAGGAACTGTGGCCACAGCCACTACTTCAGATGGCCGCAGCAGCAGGAATTGGAATAAGGAACAGCAAGCTCATCTCTGCTGAAATTTCTTCCCAGTGTCATTTAATTTCCTCATACCAACCCTTCCCAAGAGCATCCCATCTTGGGGGACTGGGCAAGTGAATTAAGACAGCTTGTTCTTGGGACAACAAAACGCAAGCCCTGAAACAGTTCTGTGCAAATGCAAACATGTATCATTCATTGGTTATTCTGAGAGTGAAAATTCTGCTATTGTGGAAGTACTTGAAAGTAGAGCTTCCTATAATCATTCTTTCAGTTTAGAATCACCATGGCACAATATATTCCTGCTGCTTTGCTAGTGTGATTCTGGAGCATGCATCACACAAAGAAGATCAGCTGTATTAGGTGACTCTGCAAGACTTACAGAATGTCTACATATTCAACATGTCTCTTTAAGCGTGATACTCCTTGCAAAGAAATAATAATAAAAAAAAGCATCATGTTCTCATTAACAATATATGACATTTATTTAGTACAAATACTAGATAGGGATATAGGTTGTAGAATGCAGTTAAATGTATTTCATGTGCATTATTTAAAAGAAAATAATTTCAAGAACAATGTATAGTGTGTTTGCATGGACCTAAGCATAGCTACAGAATCAATCAGTGGCACTGTATCATACACTACAATTAAAGATTGGAACAACTGAAACAATTGAAAGAAGAGGAAGAATTGAAGCGGTCTGGACTATTCTCTGATATTACTTATTATTGTAATGTGATATTTAGCAAAGGCAGAATCAAAACTGATCCTATTTCAAATAGTATAATCAGCATAATGATTTCTTTTCTTAGTCTCTCTTTAAGCACTGAGTTTAACACTCCACAAAAAGTCTTGAATTCTTCTGAAAATCACCTATTCTGTCCTAAAATGAGTATTCATTTAAAAGTAAGAAGAAAACAAACCTATTCTAACCTCAGACTAGACTAGATATTCAACACATCCTATGGAACACCAACATGCCTCAAAATCCTTTGTTCAGAGAGCCCTGAGAAACCAGGATGAGCACTATATGTGCACGCTGTAGCTTCATTATTTACCTAAAGTCCTTGGTTGGCTTGTGGGTACAGACAGAGGGAAATATGAGACATGATATCTACATGCAGTTTTGTGATTTAATTGAGATATACCTATTTGAATTGCTAAATTGCCATATCTTATAACCTCAACATTTTGTGATATGTTTAATGCATCTCGACTTAATATATGAGGGGAAAAAAAATCAGACTGTAATTATTTGAAAAACTTGCCTTTGTAATTTCTGGGCAGATAGATTGGGTCTTAAATTTTTGGAAGGTAATTTAGTATGTTCTCAGATGGTATAAAATAGCCAAATTCTATGGTAGAGATCTGAAGCATAGACATTAGGACATTATCCTTTTCTCTATCAAAGCAGAGTATGATTATACTCAAGAGAATAATTGGCTGATGTGGATAATTTGAGTTCCTCAGGCAGCCTCTGTTCTTCACATTGGCAGCCAAGTGCCCTCCCTGGGCACAAGAAAGAAAGCTTTGCAAACTCTCTTCTTGATTCTTGACAAGTGATTCCACTACCTTCTAAAAACAACCCCATAACTAGTTTCTCTGCTGTCCTATCCATGTATTTATTTTTTAGAATATTCTGTGCTGATTGTGACTGTATGTGCCTTCTCAGTAGACAACAAGGCAAGCCTTGTCTTCTCAGCCATAAATTTCTGGTTTAAAATATAAATGGAAAATAAGCTTTCCCCCTCCAAAACAACCCAGGTTATAATTGGCCTGCAGTTTGCAATGCTATTCCCTGATCAAATGTGTTAGAAAACCTGACATTGAGGCAAGAAATCTACACTTACATGTGTATTATAAAAAGAACATTTTTTTAATATATATAACATCCTCAGGCACAGAGGAGACTTTCATCCATGGTCATAATCAAGACACAACCCTGTTGTCCTTGTCTTTTTTAATTGCTGGTAGACTATGATGCAACTCGTTATCCTTAATGTTGTGGCTTACACTTCTGTTCTCAACTTTAACCATTTATATTAAGTCACAAAATGTGTATAAACATCAACATACATATATCTCATCTTCATTTTCTTAATAATAAAAAAAATAAATATAATATTTACTGGAAACATTTAATAATGTCCTATTCACCAAGCATATGTCCATGTCAATTATTCCATATTCTACTTATTCATACACTTTTTTTCATACTGTTCCCCTCAGGAAAAGCCTCAGAGAGTAGGCTGTGCAGTGTAACTCGTATATCAATCAGTAGAACTCCAAAAGATTGAGGGAGGAAGTGAATCTCAATGTTAAAGGTGCTGGTTGCATGCTGATTCTCTTGTTTCCATGAGTGGATTCAGAGGAACAATAAAGAAAAAAAGGGAAAAAAAAACAAACAACAACCTCTCCAAAAACACCTCCCCTCTTGTGTATATGAAATGGAAAGTGAACAAGTGATCTTTAAAATGCCTAGAAAATACTAGATCTTTTAGTGTTCCAGAAGGGAATGCCAGTACCTTGAATTAAACTATGGAATGAATGCAAGACACCAGAGACTAAGCCACATGGAATACTCTATGATATTAGTTTAATGAAACAAACTCTAGACTCTCTCTTTCTCAAAAACAAAACAAAACAAAACAAAAAAACCACAAAAAAACCCAAAAAACAAGCAAAAAAACCCCAGAAAACAAAACCACAAAAACCACCAAAAAACCCCAACACATACACACACCCCGCCCCCCCAGAATGCTGTTAAATATGTTTCTATTTCTTTAACTTTAAAACACTTTATACCCGTTTGTCATCATTTTACAGACAGAAGAGCAGGACCAGCTATCCAAAAACCATTCTTGTTACACTGTATTTGGGTTCTTTTTATGAATAGTCTCAGTCAGTGATGAGCCATGTACAGTAATAAATACTGTTTGCATGCTTGTGTGCAGTACATAACATTGTTAATATCCATGTTTTTGTGAAATATAAAGTTCAGCATGTGTAAGAGTATCCCACTCAGACCTGTATAGTGCCTCAGGAGCAGAAAAATTTCTCACTGGCCTACCGATTTGCCAATTATTTAGTCAGGCATAGGAAATATCTAAATGTGCTTAACAAATGTTTCCAAGCAGGTGAGCATTATCAAGAACCCAGAGGGAAAAAATATCAGTACTATTTCCTTGTAGTTTCATGACAAAGAAGTAGCACAGAAGATTACTTGAATTTGAACAGACTTTAACAAACAAGGGTGTGAGTGTACGGATTAGCGCTAGGATTTGCCCTCTCAATGCAGATGATGACCTTTAAGACTGCAGCTCAGTATTCTTGTAATATCCAGCATCCCAAAACATTTTTTCAGGATGTTCAAAGGGTGACACTGTGGGTAAGTTTGGGAGCTAGAAATAAGGTCTGTATGAACAAAATTTCTTCCAGAGACTAACATATGCCATATATATTCCTTGGCAGCAGTATGGTAACATAAAAAGCCCTTGAGGAGTTCTTGTCTTCCTCTTCATCCCACCCAATTAAGGCTATTAATAACTCCTTTTCTATAATTTCACATTACAAAAACACTGTCCTACACCATCTCCATCTGTCTGTAGCACAGAAATAAAATCCCTCATAAAATGTCCCTGCCACCTACCTGGTTTCTATGAATTTTCTTACTACATAAGTAAGTATTAAAAATCACAGAAGGTAATTTCAGGAAATAGCAACAGAACATGACTCTGGTAATTTGAAAGAAATATTTTTCTTCTATGCGGGAAGGGCTGTCTTCAGCAGGATTTGAAGGAATTACTGCTTTAGATTGCACATAGTCTTCTATGTGTTTCTAGAGTTCCGCCTGTTCTAGCACGCTTTAAGTAACTGCATGGTTTAAGGTGTTTCCTGCATTTCACGCCATCTCAGTGATAAAATGTAGATACTTTGGAGTCAATTATTCAAAATGTGGTTTAGCTGTATATTTGTATAATGTCTTTCGCATATCTCTCTTTCGTAAGAGCTAAATCTTAACTTCATCAGGACTGTTGGATGAAGTTCTCATGTCATATTTTTATCTGAAGGAAGATATTCCTATGAATTCCTATATTCCTAAGATATTCCATGGAACTGGAAAAGTTAATAAGAAATGTGAAGCTGGTAAAGCATCCCAAATGACAAAGAATCATTACTTTATCACTATGTCATATACACTGATACAGATAATTGACAACTGTATTTAATTGTAGAAAACCCATCAACATTGGGAATCTTGTGTCAAATGACAAGACATAGTTTAAGATCAACATCAACACCAGATAAAGTAGAACAAGATTCACTGGTAACTTATAGCCATGTGCAGACAGTGCAACAGAGTGCATGATTTAAAAAACACAACATGAATTAACTATCACTAAAATGGCAAATGGAGGTTCCATAAGACAGCGTTCTTTATCCTGGATCACTAGTTCTTTGTTCTGGATCCTTCTGCTCCCACCACCAAGCATCAGTCCTTTGAATTGCAAACCCTTCTACAGAGCTCATTTTGATGTCATAGACTCACAGAACCACAGAGTGGCTGATGTTGGAAGGGACCTCTGGATGTCATCTGGTCTAACCCTCCTGCTAAAGCAGGGCCGCCTACAGCCAATTGCTTAGTACCATGTCCAGACAGCTTTTGAATATCTGCAAGGAAGGAGCCTCCACAACATCTCTGTGCAACTTGTGCCAGTGCTCAGTCACTCTCACAGTAAAAAAGGTTGCTTATGTTCTGATGGAACCTCCTGTGTTTCAGTTTGTGCCCATAGGCTCTGGTTGTGTTACTGGGTGCCACTGAAAAGAGCCTTTCTCCTCCTTTCCACCCTCACTTCAAATATTGATACACATTTATAAGATCCTCTCTGAGCCTTCTCTTCACCAGGATGAACAATCTTCTTCACTCATTTATCATACCTTATAAAGTCACAGTAGCTCTTCCATCCAGTCAAAGCTACATGTAAATATTTGCCACTACAAATTCACCTAGAGTGCTGATTATTATGTAGGTCAGACATGCAAGCGCAGTGAATCATTCCTTGAATATAGACTGTGGCCTTATTCAACTGAACCCAAAACAATTTTTACTCAAGCCAATGGATACTAGTGAAAACTCTCACCATGGACAACTTTACCTTTCAAATTGGAGAGGGACTGTTTACAAGGGCAAGTAGGGTAATGGCTAGTAGGACAAGGGGTAATGGCTTTAAACTAAAAGAGGGTAGATTTAGGTTATATATGAGGAAAAAAAAATCTTTACTGTGAGGGTGGTGCGGTGCTGGAACAGGTTGCCCAGAGAAGTTGTGGATTCCCCCTCCCTTGACGTGTTCAAGGCCAGGTTGGATGGGGCTTTGTGCAACCTGGTCTAGTGGAGGGTGTCTCTGCCCATGATAGGGAGGTTGGAGTGAGATGATCCCTTCCAACACAAACCTTTCTATGATTCTATGAAATTCTAGCCATCTTAGTTATAGAACTGTTGTAGAACTGTTTAAAAAAAATATTTCCTTTAAATAATCCTTTTTGTACCTTTGACTAGAAACATCAGAACTGCTCTCCCTTCCAAAGTGAAAAGAATTTACTCTGAGGCAGAAACACAGAAAATATAACAACAGAACAACACAAAAAATAAAACCCCAAAACCTACAGCAACTAAATTGTGAGTGATGAAAACCTAACAATCATGTATAACCTTTCTTATTAGAAGGATCACACTACCCATCACTGAAACACAGTCTTTTCAATGAATGTTCAGTAGTAAAGGACAGCAAGTTATAACTTTCTGCAAATGATTGTACAGGTAAGTGAAAGTTTCTATATTCAGGAAAAACTGCAAAGGATATTTTAAGGTGAGAAATTTATTCAATAAGGTCAAAACATTATTATTGATACCTTCACTTTTGGAAAAAAAAAATATTGCCGAGGAATTAAAATTTACTTGTGTAAAATCATCACTTACACAAATTTTAACTTTCTTAGAGAAAATAACTTGTCAAAGGTTTTCTTGGTAAACTATAAAAAATTCTCCTAAAGTTCAGTTGTCTCAGACACAGTGTAATTACCACTTGTTATCACCCCCCTGGTTACAGAAGTCTTTGGGCTGTTAATGGCTGGGAATGCCTGCTTTGAACAAAAGCTGTACAGTTATTTCTCAGCAACAGTATAAAAACTACTTTTTAACCAGTCAGAGCAGAGAAATATACTTAATCCTCCTGTGGTTAGTCCTTAATCACTTTGTTACAAAGGTGCAAACTATGATGATTTTAATGTCTGATTTAACCACAGGTCTTGAGGTTTTTTCATAGTGTTCAAACTCAGTTATGCATCAAAGAGGTGGGCACAGGAAAGAAACATTGAAAAGTAATCTTTTGGAAATGCAAAATTTACTTAAAAAAAAAAAAACTTTAAATAGATAATATATTTTAAGTGGACATGCTTTATTTTCCTTTCTCCCCATATTTTCACTATTTCTCCCCATATTTTCACTATTATATTTGTTGAGGATCCTTACTATGAAAGTTACTACCTACCTATTTCATTAAGCTAAGGATTGTTTTAGGAGTAGTGATATCTCTCCAGCCTTTCATCCCATGCATCTATAGATCATGACCTACCCTAATTAGAATGTAGGGAATGCTGTTTTCCATGGAAGTCTTTTGCAATTGACTAGGTCATTGATGTATTAAGCTAATTTCTTCTAACGTAACAAGAGGCTGAAAAATATGAGGATAACTGCAGCTCAGAAAATCTGGGACATATTTTTTTCTAATCAGGTGCACTTTCTCCCTGGTTCAGAGCTCACTAAAGAGCTAAAAGTTAGCTTTATATTTGGAGGAGCACTCTGCCAATGTAAGTTAAAGATCCTTACAGACAGGCAAGCATATATAAGAAAGAGTTTTGTTGGACAGAGTATGTAAAAGATAAAGGAAATTCAATGTCCAAAACTTTTCTTTTTTCCTAAAGCCAGGTTTAGCAATTTTACTTTCTTTCTTTCTTCTGCTTAGCTGAGTACTTAACAGGGAAAGGAAAAGACCCATTGTACAGAGAAGGATAGGAAAAGGCACAGCCTGGACATGATTCTTGCTTGATCAACAACAGCGATAACAATCGTTTCTTTAGCCCTTTGCATCCTCAGTTATTCAGAGCAAGGAATGTCTAGCACCTCATAAGAAGGAAGCATATTCAGACCAGGACAATAAAGAGCTGATGTTCATAGCTGACTTCAGTGAGTCTATTCATGTGATAACAGATCAATAGTTTGCGTAAGGGTTGTATAACAGGCTTCCATGGCTGCCTGCAAAAGCAGAAGGAAACTGCTTATTGCTAGGGGAGCTAGGTATAGGAATGAGTACTGCTAATGAGTAGGAAGGAAGACTGAACTCATGCATTTTACAAATAGTGTCCCAGATCACAGTGGCAATAGTGCCATTGAAAAAATATGTAACATATTGGTACAGCAGGAGAAAGAAATCCATATTGCTGCTACTTATGCTGTACCTGTCGTGTGGATAAATACAGCAAAGAACTTCTGTTTTGTAAGGCTGCTAGTCTAGCAACTTTACTGAGTACTAAATTTCAAAGGAAAAAAATAACATTTTATTACTTCACTTATCTTCTCCCTGTGGTATAAATTGCCAAAGGGTTACCTGGGGTTTCAGCTGCCCAGTTTCTATTGACTTTAATGACAAAAGCATGGCTCAAACCCTATGCATCTCTATAAAAGTGTACCCCATGTGTTGTCCTAATCATATCTGCTTAGTTTACTGACAAAAACAAGTTGTTATTACTGTCAGTTCAGCACAGCCAATATAACTGTTAAAGAGCAAACTGAATTGCACTCTGCCTCGCATATTATCGACAAAATTGTCAGCCAGCTTTTGATTCCAGAGATTTTACTGCTAGTGATGATTAGTGTTGTGCACAGCTAAATGACCAGGCAGCATAGTTTGTTCTGGATGAAGCCCCAAAAGTTCAAATGGTTCCCTGAACCTTTTCCAAATCCCACAGATCTGCAAAACTGAGCTGGCATTCTTGTGAGCACTGTGAACCCAGACACCTTACAAGTTCACTAGTACTTCACGTTACAGGTCAGTTGGAAAACACCGTGAGAATCACTTTTATCAGAGTCATTCTGGCTTTGCTGTCAGTGTTCTTCACAGCAAGGATGTGAGAAGGTTCACAAGCATGGATATCATATCAAAGCATGCATATATAATATTTACTCATGAAAAATGAATTGCATTTGATCTGGAATAGAAACATTGTCCCTAGCAAAGCCATAGAGAGAGTCTTCAGAAGCAGCAGGAACATACTCAATTAGTGGGAAGTGTGGGTGTGAGACAGGGAGTCAATGAGGTACCTCTGTAAGTTTTCCCTGCTAGAATGGAGTAGCTTAGAGAAGTTCCTCCTGTTCTGTTTCTTTTACACATACTATTTTTAATGGACTTCCTGCCAAATTTCCTATGCTTATAATGGACCCACTCTGGATCAGATTTGCTCTAGCTTTTTTCCAGGTGGGCAACAGTGGAGGCATGAAATCCACACGAGCGTCAGGCAAGATTGTGTTCTCTGAATGTGACACAAAGAAGGCTGTGTCCTCGTTCTTTTTACAGCTCATGCAATCAGGTTTCAAGACAGTCCCTGGCACAGCACCCGGTAAATATGGCTGGATGTACAGTGGACTTCAATGAGTCTTATCAATGGGCAGATTCTGAGGAAATGTCTTTCTGCCGTTCCATGGGTTCCAAGTGAATTGCAGCCTCCTGTTGCCTTTGCTTAACTGACATCACCCATCCCTCCCGAAACAATGTTTGTCCATATTTATTCCTTAGCTACTAGCAATTCAGATCACGTCTGTCTTTTTATACTAATTATGTCAGCTTTCAACAAGGAGATCTGGCCTTCTGTTCCTTTCTCCTGTAAAAATAAATAAATACATAAATATATCTTGGAAAATGTGCAAAGATGGACTTGAAGTATAATGGAGGATGGAGTACTTGAAAATGCAGGTCTATAACATAACATAGCTTATCAAAATCTATTTCTTGAGCTAGAGTTTCCATTTAATGAGCATGCTAACATTTCAGCAGTCATTATACATTGAAAAAAGTTTCCAATAATTAAGGATAATTGGCAATGGAAATAAAATGAACAGATGATAATGGCTCTGCAGCAGACTTCAGCAGCTTGCTCTTTCAGCATGCGTTGAGTATGGCAGCAGAGGCAAAGGTTTTTAAGTGGCAATCCAAACTGGTCAACTGTGTTTTGATTGTTATTCACCTAAATTTTTACACTCTGTCTCTTCCTCCATTTGTCAGTCACTCTGCAAGTTGTTGTTCTTTTTTTTTTTTTTTTCCCCTGGGCTGCCCACCAAATAATATTCCAGGGTTAATTACCAGCCAAATTAGGTCTATATTTAATGATTATAAAGTGTCACAATCTGAGGTTCTATTAGCTCTCTCTCTAATGTCATCATGCCTGAAACAAGTCACTTTCAACACCCTCACTAACCTGTAGTGCCAGGTTTTATTAGGTTTTTAGATGAAATAGCTTTAATGTATAATAATATTGTTGAATACATAGGGATTTTAATAGTCTGCACAGCATTTTCCACAGCTTACTGACTCTTTTTATGGTGGAACGGGAAAAACAGGAGGACTCTTCATGACATTAGAATAAATGCACTTTGTATCATGGCTGTGCCTACTAGCTCCACTGTGGTTAAAGTATTTCCACAATATTACCTTCCATTTTCATTAATTTAAATCTTGGCTATTAAAAGTTTGTTGTAGAGTGGAAAAAGAATACAAAAGGGACAAATTCAAGGACTGGAATCACAGCCTTTACAGTATTTGTTTTGAAACTAAGATATCCACTCACCCTTAAATCTCCCTTATGATGCTGCCTATGGCAAAATGGTGCCTTTATTGGATGAAAAAAAAAAAAAAAAAAAAAAAAAAAAAAANTTTGGAAAAAAAAAAAAAAAAAAAAAAAAAAAAGCTTCCTTTTTTCTTCAACCTCAGAAACTGTGTATCTGGACACGCTTCTCTATTCCACCGTGCTGTCAATCAAAATGACTCCAAAGAAATCCCACAGCTACACGTGCGTACAACAAAAAAAGTGAATGATCTGATCTGTTTATAACACCATAGCATTCCCAGTCTAAAAATCACAGAAGTCTCTGCCTAATTTCAGAGGGAATTTGAAAGATGGTGATTTGGGAATATCACTTTGTTGTTGAATAAGAAAGCTTCAAATTATTTATGCAGGTCATTAGAAAAGTGACAAGAGAGCTTTGCAATTGCAAGGCATCGTTACGTGTCTAAATATACTACCTATGTTTCAAAAAATGAATTTAGAAATTCTAGAGAGAGTATTCCATTTCTTAATTGAAAGACTTTTTTTATTTGCATCAGTTTTTAAAGCCAGGAACTTTAGTTACCTTGAGACCCCTGCACAAAACGCAGAAAGAGAAAAATGAATTTTCTGTTCATAATTATGTCATAGTCCTAAAGTCCAGCCTTATGAGCCCCAAAATGAATCTCTGTTTCTGAAAAGCATAAATCCTCCCCAGCACAGCAGAGAATCAGTATCCAGTTTAAAGTATCTTTTAGCCCTAAAATGTTGACATTGTAACTGAATCACTTCTGCTTGGCCATTACTGAGAGTGCGATTTTCCTATTTCAAAGAGTAAAATAAGTATTTGGAACACTTTCTGTTTTAAATATAACAACTGTTTCAGTCCGCTTGAAGGTATTGCCTGTGGAATAAACAAACTGTTGAGTAGTGCAGGAGAGAAGCTGTGAACAGTGAGGGATAGATACATTAATTTTGGTCTCATTAACTCATTGTTACGTTTTTGATAAATTTCACTATCTATATGGCAAACTGTGAACTGTGTTCAAACCTGTAATGATTCTGAAGAAGGATTTAGTTTTGGTGAAGCTGAATATTGTACTTACACATCAAAGATTTCCTCACTGACTTAACCAAACATCAAACAGTAATAACAGAATAGAAATTTTGTTTTCTATTTCAGGGAAATGGGGATACACAGTGGAAAATTATGCATCAAGTGATTCAATGTGGAAATATAAGAATATAATCAACAAATTTCTGTTTAATAGGTACCTATGTATATAAGCATTAAGTATTAGGTATACAAGTAAGCATAAAGTTTTCTGGGTACACAAATATCTGCGTTTAGTTGGTCGTTTCAAGTTAAATCTTGCAGTTTTCTCTAGAGCTATTTTATGTATGAATTCCAAATCAATTAATTGTCTGTGAGATTTTTCTTAAACACACAGTTTGTGACTTGAACAGAAAGAAAAAAAAAAAAGAACCAATTCTTTGCTAATTGTAGCTCTTCACCCTTGAGTGGTTTGAAGAATTGGCTGAGCGAGGTTTCCATTAGAACGTTTATTCTTCTTTTTGGTGTTAGTAAGCACAAGTGAGCATTCATATTGCAAAGTCCTTCACATGGTACAGGTGGCAGAGTTCAGGCCAAATTGTAATGGCAAACCAGAAGACAAACCTCCTCCAAATTTATTTTACTGATGTAGTAATGACACATGAACATAAATACAAGGATCTAATTTTATACAGTGGAAAGAATGTGGACAATATTTTGTTCAATTGGTTACACCATCTTCTGTGGAATATAAAAGTTATCTGCTGTATGAGTATAGATGATTTTACTGTTCAGTGTTCTACAGTTAGGTTTTAACATAACTTTTTATGTTGATTTATAATACATGTAGCTTACTATAAGTTCATAAGATAATTCAAGTTGGAAGGTACCTCAGGTTCTCTAGTTTAACTCCAAATTCAAAGCAGGGTCAGCTATAGGATCAAGTGAGGTTATTCAGGGAATAAAAACAGGTTACTCAGGCCTTTGTCCAGTCTGATTGTGAAAACCCATAAGGATGGAGACTTCACCGCCTCCCTGGGCTTCCTGTACCGCTACTTTACTCTCTCTTGGTGAAAAGGTTTCTCCTTATATCCAATCTGAAACACTCGTTACAATTTATGACTTGTTCCTCTTGTCCTCAAACCATGTACCACTGTGAAGAGACTGGCTCCATCTTCTCCCCAGAGATACTGGGAAGGCTGTGGTTAGGTGCACCCAAAGCCATCTTGTCTTCAGTCTGAATAAGCCCCATTTCCTCAGTTTCTTCTCCCATGACAAATGCTTCACTCCCTGTCCATCTTGGTGGCCTTCCACTGAATTCTGTGCATGGTAATGAAGTACTCTGTCAATTGCTTATATTTAGCAATATAAAGAAACAAATATATATATATATATACACAGAAGTTCTGTGCATTATGTTTGGGGAAAAAATCCACCCAATTACAGCTTTACAGAGGTTTATACTGAGGACACAAAAGAAAAGGTTGTATTTACAGGTATGTTATATTCTTGTTTGTGCATGCTCCATATTCCAAGAAATACAGAATCAACCAAGACTGGCTTCAGACATAGTACGACATGAATTTTCTCTTGTTCTATTTTTTCTTCTCTTGCTAGAGACACGCCATTTTGTTTACTTGAATAGATATACCATAGTGAGTTACTTTCCAGCAATGGACCTATCTGATTTACTGAAACCCAGTATAATCAAATTACATCAGACAGAAAGTCATGCAAACAAAATGCCTTTCATCCTTTTATTCTCCTGAAAGAAGTGTGATGAAGTGATGGTTAAGAAGACTGGATAAACATTTTTTTTGTTGTTTTGTTTTGTTCACAGTATCTGACGATCCATTTGAGAGAGAAAAGATATAACTGACCTCTCTACCCTATCCTTTTAACTTCTACTTTATGGCTTTGGCTGTTGCTTTTTCTACCAGACGTTCATGTTAATGTGATTGTTTGGATGAGAATAAGAGTCTTGCATTAGCTTATGCCATAAAGATTTTGCCCCTTAGTCTTACTTGTTAAAACTCAGTCTTCTCATGGGACTCATTTTTTCTCTTGCCATGCTGAGAAAAAATCATTACCTTCTGACTGGGACTGCTTGATTAGGGTATTTCTAATCTTTTTCGCTGGACAGCCATCATACCCATCACAGTAATATATTCTCTACTTTATGGTCACCTCTGAATGAAAAAAAATAAAATATGGTATGACATAAATAATATTTCATACTCTAATGCCATTTTTCCATTCTATTCAGTCTTTGGCCATACTAATATGAGTGTTTATATAACTACTACTTAATTTATGTCTCTCACTACTTTGTATTTATCCCGTTAATAATGTAACTTCATTTCAGGTCACATGACTTTATACCTTGGCTATACTTAAATGAATAATTACAGAAGTTTGACCCTGACATTCAGAAGAAGGCTCAGGTATCAGAAGTAGTGATGGTTTTCTTGTGTTGAAAGTCTTCAAGTAGTCAATGGACACACAAATGCAGTTCCAAAAATAAACTCCCTTAACATATGAGTCACCTTTCCTGTCTTTCTGCACTGAGCATAAAAAGACTTGATGAAAAGCAGACTGCTAACACAATGCACAGGACTTAAAATCCTTTCTTACCTTAAAATCAGTGAAAATCATTTAATCAAATTCAATGGAGGCAGTGAAGAGTTTACTGGATTTTCCTACCCACGTGGTGCTCTAGGAAGGCATTGAGAATTACTGGAGGAATTCCAAACTGCTTGAAAGGCTTTAGGCAAACATTGTAGTTTTAACTGCAGAGTTCATTTTTTCTTTCAGATTTCAAAGAGAAGTGCTCTCTGAAAACAGCCACTCTGCTCACAGATTATTGATAAAATTAAATGGCAAAATGGAAATCGCTCTTTATCTCTTTAGAAAATAATTACATAAAAATCCAAATTTGAAGGGGATACTCACATGGAAATACTTATTCAAATAAGTAAAATTAACAGGACCTAGAATGAAAGGATTGACATGAAGAAGGCAAAGGTGTGTTTTTGTTAATTATTCCCATTTATAAATGATCAGTTCAATTCATCCCAAAAGATTATGACTGAATTCTCATTTACATTAAGTCCTCTTTATACCTTTTCACAAGTGCACAGGGGCTTTGAAATGCATGTAACTGTAATTGATGCCAGAAGAACGTAAATTGGCCTCAGTGCAGTTGAGAATAAGGCCCTTAATTTGAAATATTTCAGATGTGTTAAACTAACTTAAAAAATACTGGAATATTTTCATATTTTAAAGAGTTTTTCTAAGACTATAATTAATTTAAAAAAACGGAAATGCGAAGTGATTAGTTTGCAATATCCACTAATTTCTTCTGGTAATTCTCTCAAAGTTTAATAAGGATTTTTACTATATCGCATAAAGCCTAATGTTCCTTATGTATGTTTACAACATTCAATGCAATGGCTCTGAAAGAGTTGGTATGTTTTATTATAAACAAAACAACTCCCTTGGCCCTTAGAATCAGTCTAAATGTAGAAACTCAGCTTTTGGATGTCAAAAGCTAGAACAATTGAGCAACATGCTTAGGAATGCTCACGGAAGTCTCATAGCATTAATGTGGTGTCTATCCATTAAGTAGCAATTCATGCATATATTTTCTTAGCACCAGATTAGGAACAGGACCCAGCCATTGTGAAACACTTAATTCCTAATTAAGCACCAAACTGTGGATGTGGAAGTCTTACAGAGGTCCATTCCCATAACTGGAACTGGCTGAGCACTTTTTTTTTTTTTTTATATTCTGGATCTCCTCAGCGCAGCCTTTAGCATGGTAACCCTGACACTTTGCCTTGAGGAACATGATAAGTAGCTGGATATGTAGTGCTCCTTTAATTGAAAGGACAGTGCTATCTTTCCTCCCTTCTGTGTAATAACAGAATGGTCAGAACATTTGCCCAAGAGAAGAGTTGGGTTCATTTTATCACCCCCAGAGCCCTTCCTGTTCCTAAGAAAAACCTCTAACCATCAAGTTACAGGCTAGGTCATGTACAAGCTATTCCTCTTATTGGAGCTTGGCTGCTGTTCATATATGAACGCAGGAATCACAGGAATCTCATGAAAGAGAGCAAGCAAAAATCCTGCCCTGTTAGAGACAGAAGGTGGACTGTTCAGGCTCAATATCTGTAGTCTGTCTGTACCAGTAGTCTTGCCAGGTATAAGTTTATAGGAAGAGATTTCATGGTTAGAACTTCCAAGTAGATAATGGAGTTTTCTTACCTGTTATCTTAGAGTAATTCTATATCCTTCATACAGCCTAAATTTCATGACTTGGTGCCTATGTTCTTTGGGAACTTGTCCTCTGCACATTTCAGCAAGTGTACAGTTAGTTCGAATAATATATAAATACTTGCTGAAAAGACTAAGGATGTACAAGACTTTTTATTCTTGTTTACAAGAGTGTAAATTTTCTGGATTACTGAACAGAAGATGGAGAGTAACTTTATTGGCACATCAAAAGATCTTTGATTAAAATAAAAGATTTTAGAGCTTCAGCTGCACTAAATAGTCTAGACTGGTAGATACCGCAATAGGCTCAGTGTCCTGGTTTTGGCTGACATAGAGTTAATTCTTTTTCTAGCAGCTGGTATAGTGTTGTGTTTTGAATTTAGTGTGAGAATAATGTTGATAATACACTGATGTTTTCAGTTGTTGCTGCATAGTTGTAGGGTGGACACTAAGTCAAGGACTTTTCAGCTTCTCACGCCCTGCCACAGGCACAAGAAGCTGGAAGAGCACAGCCAGGACAGCTGATCCAGGCTGACCAAAGGGACATTCCCTACCATAGAACATCATGTTCTGGGTATAACTGGAGAAGTTAGCCAGGAGGTGGAATCACTGCTCGAAAACAGGCTGGACATTGTTTCGGGTTTTTTTCCCACATGTAGTGAGCAACTGCATTTGTGCATGACTTTTTTTTAAAAAAAGACTATTATTATTATTATTATTATTATTATTATTATTATTATTATTATTATTGACAATTATATTAGTATTATTTATTATGTTGTTATAGAATTATATTAATAATATTAATATAATGTAGTAGTAGTAGTAGTAGTAGCAGCAGCAGCAGCAATAGTAGCAGTAGTAGTAATCCTATTAAGCTGTCTTTGTCTCAACCCATGAGTTTGGAGGGGTTTTTCCCATTTTTCTCCCCATCTCCTTGGGGGATTGGGGTGAGGGAGTGGCTGCCTAGTGCTCCTTTCATAAAAATGAATGCATGGATTTTTTTCTGTTCATCAAAATTTGAGTCCTTCCTTTTTCATTTACTGCCACTTAAACACAGAACTGGGAATCCATTTTTTCTACCACATAGCCCATCGTTCACTCTGCTTGCCTGCACCAGACGATGGGAGAAGAATCTGTAACCCAGATACTGAGATCGAGAGGTTAAGCAACAGAGCTAGAACTCTAGACTTTAGGACTACAGGCTTTAATAAATTGCAGGGCCAGATCCCCAGGGAGACCATGAATAGGAGCAGAATTGCTTTGGATGGCTGCTGGATTTAAAAAAATAACAGTAATTATTAGCACTCAGGAACAAAGTATCCTGTTCTACAGAAAAATAAGACAATTTGGCAGGAGGCTAAGCAGGAAATTCTTAAAGAACTAAATTGCAAAGAGACAGCATACATGAAGTGGAATCAAGGACAGTCAATGAAAGACAAGTGCAACAGCATTTCTTAGGCATTCAGAGGTGAACACAGAAAAGCCAAAGCCCAGATGGATTGAGGCAAGCTATTTTCATTAGTGGCAGATCATAAAACAAAAGCCAACAGTTACAAGTCAGGGCTTGGGATGTTCAGACCAACATTAGAAAAAACTTCTTCATTACAAAGTTAGGGCAGTAAAGAAATAGATTGCCCATAGAGGTCCTTCCAGGGCTCCACTAGACAAAGATACGGCTGACCCAATCTAGTATGGAATGTAGTCCTGATCCAAGTGACTGGATGCCTCGATGACAGTTAAATGTCCTTTCATCCAATATTTCTATGATTCTGAAAATGTATATCTTTAAAAAAATTTTTGAAGACTTTCAAAATCAAAATTAATCACACTAACATTAGCAAAAACAATGGTGTACAATCTCTGTCTGCTCTTTGCTATGTGCAAGGTCATATTCCTTTTCACTGATCACTCCTCCTTGCATCCTTTCACTGACTCTTCTTTTTTTCCATCACATCTAGTTCATCTACTTGCTCTCACCTTTCATGCTTTTCAAAGCTTTGAGTCTCCCTACCTATTTGTTCTCTGACTCTAATGAGTTGCTCTTTGACATTTCCACTCCATCAGTGATAGTAACCCAAACTATTCACTTGACAGTTTCTGCCACAGGAGTCTTAGCACTTTTACAAATAGAGTGCACTCCTTGAATTAGTGCTTAAAGCCATTAACCTCTCATCTTTCAATTCCCATCTTGAGACCCACAGGATTTGGAAACAGCCAACTGATAATGGCTAGGTAAAAGGCCAATGGAGACTGGTGATACCTGTTTTTAAAGTTTACAATGATGTAGAACCATCAGGCTAAAAAAAAAAACCCAAAACATAATAGATAACCTTTATTATAAATATTATAATCTTATTGTGGCTCCTGTCCTCATCTTCTGTATCACTGTCAGTTTGCTACCTACCTACATTTTGTCTTACCTTGCAAGTTCTGCAAGCTAGGCAGCACACTTTCCATGATCTTGACACAGCACTTCACAAAAAAGGTTTATGTAATTTTTAATCTCGTATAAACAGAAGAGTAGAGTAAGCCTCAGTGTTACTATTTGTGCTTAAGAAAGTCACTTAATTTTAACAGTGTTGTTGCAGAAAATAAGAATCATTCAAATAACTATGGACATAATTGAAAAAAAAAATCTTATTAAGAAAAGAAGCTGAAATTTCCAGCTGCTTTTTATGGAGAGCAATCCATTTTTATTCAGAAAATAATTTCTTTCATGACAAAGTCATCCAAAGGGCCCACAGGTTACCATATATATAAAAGGGAAGGCAGATAAAACACAGTATAAACCAAATCGGATATTAATATGAAATCCAAATCTACATAAATGAAGTAAGCCTGGATAAGATATTCACAGTGTATTGGACTTGTTATTTGAGGACTGAACTGAGATTACATCAAACTTATTACCAATCTTAGATGACAGGAAGAGAAAGGACATACCCACTTGTCAGTATAAATATTATAAATTGGAGTGCGACTTGACTATCTATCCTGAACAGCAGCAGTTCAAGACAACAGTACCCCAGGAGATCAGAGAAAAAAAAATGTGGCTTCGAGGTCACAGTCTTTCCTGGATTTCTCTTTGCTCTGATGTAAGTCACTTCATTCTTCCACATAAATCATCTTGTTCCTCTTAGAGCATAAGTTAACTATATACAGAGTTTTTTGCTTCTGAAACTTCCTGCTCCCTGCTGATGTGCCTACATGTAGAAAAAATGGGTGCAAAGTTCTTTTTGCCTCCTCTGAGCAAAGTCCATGCAAACAGATATCTTACTTTTGAATGAAATGGTCTATTCCTATTGTGGTTTAACCCCGGAATGCAACTAAGCACAACACAGCTGCCCAGTGGGATGGGGGAAAGAATCAGAAGAGTAAAAGTGAGAAAACTCATGGGTTGAGATAAAGAGGGTTTAATAAGTAAAGCAAACACCGTGCATGCAAGTGAAGCAAGACAAGGAATTCATTCCCCACTTCCCATGGGCAGGCAGGTGTTCAGCCATCTCCAGGAAAGCAGGGCTCCATTGTGCATAATGGTGACTTGGGAAGACGAACTCCGTACACCATCCCACCACCACCCCCTTCCTTCTTCTTCCTCCATCTTTATATAGTGAGCATGACGTCATACGGTATGGAATATCCCTTTGATCAGTTGGGGTCAGCTGTCCTGGCTGTGTCCCCTCCCAACTTCTTGTGCACCCCCAGCCTGCTCGCTGGTGGGGTGGGGTGAGGAACAGAAAAGGCCTTGGCTCTGTGTGAGCACTGCTCAGCAGTAACGAAAACATCCCTGTGTTATCAGCACTGTTTCCAGCACAAATCCAAAACACAGCCCCATAGTAGCTACTATGAAGAAAATGAACTCTATCCCAGCCAAAACCAGCACAATTCCCTGCAAAATGTAAATTATATGGCAGGAACTTTCATTATCAGCTTACAAGGAAACTACAGTGAAGGTCTAAGCAGAAGAACAGCGATGCTTATCAACTGCTAATGGTCTTTCCTCATGCCTGATGAGTTAAAAAACAAAACGAAACAAAAAAACCCACAAAACAAAACCCCAAACAAACAAACAACCAAAACCCAAATCAGTAAACATAAAAAAGGACCATATGTAAATTCAATTTTTTTGTGCAGCTAATTATTGTGAGTTGTAGAAACAGGGAGCTAGGAAATTTTATATTTTCTTACACATTCTCCTTTTTTGTAATTTTGACCATTTTCCCATTCTGTCTTTGTTTTCCCATCTATAAAATTTGAATAGTAACAATTAATGGAGATTTTTTTTTTTAAGAAATAAAAAAGAAAAAAAGCAAGATAATTTAGCTTTTCTTCCTGAGAAAACAATGGATAAATATTCTTTTCATAATGTAGATTTCAGAATGGGCTTGTGAAACATTTACAAGTATTTGTTGAGGTTTTCCAAAGGAGTAAATGCTATTCTCATTTGATTACGCATGAAAAGCAAGAAGCAGCAGCTGCACAATACTTCCTGCTTCATTAATAAAAGGAGGTACTGTAAGTATCTTGCTTATGAGTATTAAAACAGGATTTTACAGTCAGGTCAATCACATGATGTTTTCTCTCTGTTTTCCTTTTTACCTGTACGTTAACAAAGAGAATACCACATGTTTGCAAGACCAGGTGGAAACCAAGGCACAAAGCCCATGTCTTCAGAAGTAGTTACTGTAATTGTCTCAGACACATTGTAAAACTGCAAATAAAAGAACAAGCAAGTTGCAGAGTTGAAGAATGTCACTAATTTCTGTAGCTTTTGTCAGTCTTTTGCTCCTCACCTGAGCTTTGGGCAGAAGATGTAGTTCATCAAGTTTCTCTGTGGCATACCTCTGATCCAACTGAGTGGGGTCTGGGTTTTTTTCAGCTTGCTGTTTCTTTTAATCTCATTGAAGAAAGAGCCAGCAGCAGACAACAGTGGTGGTAGTATTTGACTGCCTGGTGACGAGTTAAAAAATTGAGGGATTTCAATGCAGATCCCTAGACCTCTGAAAAAGTATCTTCAAAATCAGTGCCCAAGATGCACCATCTAAACCTTTGTTATGTTATCAATAATGTGCATTCAAGTACTTTTCCACATTTTTCCTGTGTAAGTAGGATCTTATCTGGTAAGAAGAAGGACATGTTTACTATACTTAAAATACAATTACTCAGTTCATATATATCTTATAAAGTGTCACATAGGGTTACTTACACCATTTATGCACAAGACAGATTCTGCATCTATGTCAGGATTTATCTCCTATACTTTTCCATCAGTATAAGATTATAGATACTGGTTCAGACCTAAGCTTCATAGCTCGATATTTTGTTTCCAACAGTGGCTATAAGGAAATTTCTAGAGAAAAGCAAAACCAAGTCAATCTTATTGACATTTCACCTTAGCACAGATACTTTCAGCTCAGAAGCTTGTACTAGGATGGCATCACCCATGATGTGATAGCCTTCATTGCTTTGCAGCCTGCACTATGAAAAGTTTGAGAATCCCCTGGCTTAAGAATACAATGACTGTTCATGAAAAATACATACTGGGAATGCTGAGAAATCATTTTGGTTTATCTCTTGCTAAGGCTAGACTGATTATGGAAGCATGGAGAAAAGGTCAGGCAAAAGGGTTTTACCTATGTGCATCCTAGTCTGATCATTTGCTAATGAGTGCCATTAATGTGTGACTTTGTGAAATTTATAGTGGTGGAAGAGAAAGTTCACAAGGTTCAGTATTATAAACTTATATAGTTTCATGTAATGGGTCTTCCTCCTTGAACTGTCACTGCACACCTTACAAGAGTTACATATAGCCCATAGTTTTAAGAAAAAAGAAAAAAAAAAAAAAAGTCAGTGTATTTTACAGAATAAACATGAATCAACTCAGTAAATCTTCCAAAGCCATGAAGTATTCTTTTTCGATCATTTCAAAAGGATGAGGAGAATTGACTATCTACAGTCTCAATCACCTAATGTCCTCAAGACCCGTATTAACGTGCTGAGTGTTATTAAGACAGATGTCTGTAGCTGTGTAAATTCCCTGTGATGAAAAAGTATCGGAATAAGCAGGAAATTAGTCCTGAAATGTTGTAAAATCCTGCACTGTTAATATACCCTGAGGAAGATGTTACAGCTGAGGTTTAGATGTACTTATAAAAAGCTCCCTATCTTGGAGCTAATGAAGAGATACTGACAGTTTTGCTGCAGTGTCTGTGAAGTGTTTTAATGACTACAGATTAATCAGTTTCTAAAGCAGCATTCCCTAGTGATTCCCCACCCCAAAAATCATAACCCCAAACAAGCAACTGAATGTCATTAATAATTAAAAAATAAAGAAATAAAACAAGGGAAAAACAAAATGAAACCCCCAGCCCCTCACCACTTCATGTCATGAAATCTCGAAGCATTTATAGTCACATTCTCCACAAGAAAAAAAGCCAGAGATGACACTGGATTTAGTGGAGCAGTCAGTTAATTGTTACGGTGAGGGTTTTAATTTTCTTCTCAATGTAAATCACAATTGAGGAAAGCATCTGCCACCTCTGATATTTCCTGTGCAGTAAATTTAAATGGATTAATCACCCTGCTTGTTCTGAAGTTCTGAAGAATGATGGGCACTTGCCAATGGGCTGTGGAATCCCTGGCTCATTGATTTTTAGCTGTCTGGGGGGAATTGGTGGGGCTATGGAATGATTTAAATAGAAATTAAAAAATAAATCATGCTCAAACATTTTTTGCCCACCCATTTCCACGCCCTATCATCAGAAACTGATTAAAATATTTTCCTAGAGACTGAGTGGGTTTGCTAGCAGACTATCAGGATAGGATTATGCTTAATCACAGTCAAATGAGCATTGTGATGTTGACTTTGCTCAGGAACATTTTCACGAGTCCAACAGAATTCTTTAATGTAGTGGTTAATACAAAATGTCTCAGTCAATGGCCATTTCTCCAAATACCTTTGATGAGTTTTGTGTTCTACTCGAAATGTGCAAGCTCCCACTCTGGAGTTCATGGAAATGAACTGCAACTTGCAGAACCCATCTGAACTGTTCATGGAAAACTGTGTTGTCACATGGTACCTTTCTCTTTACACCCGCTAAATCCCATTAAAAAAGAGAGGCTGGGGAGTGGGGTGGGGGATGGGGGAAGCCAGCTTTCAGAGTCTGCCCAGTGCTCCTCTTACAGGTAAACAAGGTCTGTAGCTGCAGTGGGGTCTTGCACAGTTCTAAACGTGAGAGAAGGTGGTACAGGAAATAATCTCTCATTTAAGAAACATGCTGCACTGCTGAAGAGAAACTTCTGATCCACAGAAAGACAGAAAATATGAAGCTGAGAATTAGAAAACATATTATGATTCACGTGTAAGAAACCCTTTGCTTTTCTGAAGTGGGTACACAATGCTTTTGTGCTTGTGGTCTTTTTTCATCCTTTTTAAAAAATGTCTTCTCTTTGTGTTCCACACATTCTTCCTTTTCATTTCTTTTTCTTTTCTTTTTTGTTTTTGTTTTTGTTTTTTTGTTTGTTTTTTTTAGTTATTTTTGCATTTCCCTGCCTTACCGTGTATTTCAGAAACATAACATACATTATATTTTCAAAAAATAGCTGTTCTATCAAGAGACATTTTCTAGTATTTCCGTGTGGTTATTAAAGTGAAGAGATTTTTTTCCCCTGTTTTTTTGTGCCTGAGCTAAAATTAATCTTACTGAAGGCCTATAAACCATTCAAAAACAAATGCTGCCAAAACTCATCAGCCTTGCAGAACTGAAATGATAGGAGGATAAATAGTTGCTTTGGTGAGATTAGTTGTATATTTGTATGAAAGAGAAAAAAATCGTGTAAGGTTATGTCATAAATGTGTGGCTGAAATCTCTTCTGCTTTCATTTTCTAACTGAAGAATTGATTTAAGCAGCCTGTGAAGTAGCATGAAGTATAAGAAGATAACTGCTTTGGCTATACAAATTAGCTGCATTTAAAGGTATTAATGTCTATGTAGGTATGATAGAGAACATCTTTTGCCTAAGGATCTCAATGTGCCTCATGTATATTCACTAATTAAGCTTCACAATAAGCTTGCGAGTTAAATAAGGAGTATGAAGTGATTTTTCCATGCACAAAGCTGTACCAGATTGGAAGACAGGAGCTATTTCTGAATGCAAACCGATATTTTTCAAAAATGCAAAGGCAATTCAACTTTTTAAAGAATTTAAAATGAATGTGAGCACTTGCATGAAGTGTCAGTCTTAGAAATGTTACCATGAAGAATGTAATGACCATAGGATTCAGATTCCTATCACTGTCCCAAGCAAAAAAAATACCCTCCTTTGCAGGGGCATTGTTTCATCAACACCATGCTGTCTCAGTCATGCTCAGATGAATCAGGGGTGATTCACAGACCCCAGTAGTTCGTGGCTGCCGTGCCACATACAGCTGAACCTGTAGTGTAAGTAGGGATATGTCTGAGCTCCAGGCAGCCCATCTCTCCTCCTTTCACCCAGGTCTGTGGAGGAAGCCAGATGCCTCTAGACATGGCGTAGAGTGAGCAGCAACATACGTAATTGTTCAAGGGAAAGGCTACTTGTGCTAAAGTGAGAGTTTGAGCCAGGTGTCCTGGTCTGTACTGTCTCATATGCATAATAAAAATATATTTATACTGCTGTGTATATATACCTGTGATAATGCTAGGTGGGTAATAACTAAATATATGGCAATTATGTGGGTATTTATCACCAAGAAAGCTGGAGAGAGAGGCTGGGACTATACAGCCATATAGCTCAGTCTGAGTTTATTTAGACAAAGAGAGCAATGGGGAACAATATAAAAACCCACTGGCAGAGGGCAAGGATTTAGGAATGTTACAGGCAATGTTATTAAGACAATATAACCTAAATTTTCTCTTGTTAAGTGGATTACAAAAGGGTAAAAGACAGCTACAGTGGTTTTGTGAGGAAAAGATCAAAAATGTAAGGACAAAAGCAAGAGGAACTGAAAAGAGGGGAAACCAAGGCTAAGGAATCTGAAGCTTCAAAAGCTTTGAGGCCTCAGTATCAGGCCAGGTTTCATTTCGCTCCCATTTTTCAGGATGTGAGAGGAAGAGGCTGTTGCCCAGTCTCTGCTACGACCCTCAGCTGGTATTCCTGGGCAATAGGATCTGCAGGGTAATAGGACACGTCACAGCTCCTGCTCACCCACTTTCCTAAAGGACTGACATTTAGTGTGTCTCCCCTGATGCTGCTAACCATTTCTGCCCATGTTTGGTGGTCGCCAGATGAGGCATCCAGTAGCTCTGATTTTTCTTTTTCTTTGCTAATGCTGCTCGCATCAGAAAGAAGCATCCAGGAAGGGGAGTTCCTAAGCAAATGGTATGTATTGCTATTGCAAAGCTATGCTGGTGTGTGTGGCACTTCTGCTTGCTTTCTTTCTAAGCTCCTCATATGACTAATACGGTTGGGAACCACCTAACCCTTACTCTGTAGGCTCTTTGGTGCTTTGAGTCTCTTTTATTCTCTTGTTCTGCACATAACACAATGTATCTCTCACTTTGTCTCCAAGAAATTACTCTTTTAAAATTAAAATATGTGTTAATTTCAGAGTTTCTTATTATACAAACATAGCACCTGTGTTCAGCTAAGAGCAGGATCACAAATGCTGTGATTCAAGGAGCAGAGACTGAGCAAGTTAATAAAATGTGTTGATTGCTTTATGAAGAAGTTGCAAGCTTATGAATGCTTAACACTTTGCAATTAGTGACTACCAGTGAAAACACACCCTCCTCAGGACATCAGCAAATCCATGAATTTCAATAAAGTAACAACTAAACCAATTAACAAGTGAACACAAAATCAATTATTGTGAAACAGGCTAGAACAAAATAATGACAAATGCTAGTTTTAAAACAAGAACAGAAAAAAATAAATTATCATTTCAAACATAAATAACAAGAGTCTATGTGTATTAAAACATATAAGAAAGATATATCTCATACAAAGATTTGTGTGTACACAGAAAACATATCTAAAAATACAGCATTTAAAACAAAAGCCACAACCAATCGTACCTATAACATTAAAAGATATTTGCTCTTTGATCTTTTTAGGTAATACAAAAGATCCCAAACTTGTGACTTTAACTAAAGAAATATTAATAAGAGGAATATAAGTAGACGTAGGAAAACAATGTTTTCTTTATCTTTTCAGTCTTTTTATTTTAGCTTTTCAGCAGCCCAACTTACAGAGGAAGCCAGCCATGAGGCTGAGCCAGATGTACTGCAGAGATCATAATCCTTCCTTAAAGGACAGCACACAGAAGCTTGCTGGCTTTTTAATTTTTGTAACGAGGGGTTTAACAGCAAAGTCCCAGGTATGCAGCCTCTAAACATCTGAGTTTATAATGTCAGTAGCTCAACATATATACAGTCTTGCTTTTGAGAATGATGTCAGAAGGCTCATTGTCCATGGTCAAGCTGCCGTGACTTCACAGAAAGGAGTTCTCTTAGATGCCTGATAATCAGGGAGCTAATGGAGACATTCAGAGACTCACTGCTTTGTATCAGATTGCTCCTGTTGATTATGTTTGAAAGGCTAGATGGCAGCATTGTCAACTCTCATGATTTTTATCATAAGTTTCCTGATATTTGGTATTTTCCTTAAAATGCCAGCTGTCAGAATACCAAGTTTCCCTGAAAATCTCAGTGTTTCTTTAAAGCTGTTGTTTTGGTTGTCTGATGGTCAGAAACGTGGCTGGAGCTCAAAAAAGAGGGATGATAAAACTGGGGGGAGTTGGAGTCTAGACAATTTTACACAGCTGACAACTAGTAGTATAATACAAATCACTAAATAAATCACTTACAATACTGAACAAAATTATAATAAGAACAGAAGAACCCTCCAGTTCCCCTCTCAGAAATAAGAGGTAAAGCCCAGTGCAGGTGGAGAAAAGCATTTCCCTCTTTTATTCTCAGGATTAATGGTTATTTTAGGATATCAACTAGAGACAGTCATCTTAGACTTCCAAAGAGCTTTATCTGTTGTTATCCTTTCTCCACTTTGGCCTATTGTCATTTTATATAAGAACCTCAAGTCAGAGAGCATCTATTTTTATATTGCTGCCAAATGCCAGATCCAATGTGAAATAAATAAATAAATACAGTATTAATAATGTCAAGGATTCATTAAAAACACTGTCACAACAACCTTCCAGGAGTAAATTCTTTTTATACTTGTAATCAGTTATGAAATATTCATTTGTTGTTGATCCTGTATATTGCAGTTAATTTGTCAGTAATTATATGAAGAAAGTTACTAAAATTACATAGTACTTAAATACTTATGCTGCTACCAAACCCATACTTGGATTATGTGATATCCACAACTTAATAGATTTTAGCTTTCAGTTGAATATCTAATTTAGATCACATTACCTGTATTTTTCAATTTCTTTAAATGGTATTAGCCTTTCTTATGCCCACATTAAATTTCTCCACTTGTTTCAAATACATGAAACTCATTACATGGTAAAATAATTCATGCTATAATTTATTGATATAAACTCTAAGTAGGACTGTTCAGCCTTGCTTAAATTTACTGTAGAAGAATAATTCTGCCCAATCTTATAGTGGAATTCTAACTAGTCTATATTCTCTTTGCATGTCCTTTGGAATATTTTTAAACAGTGGATTTTTTCCCCCTTTCATTTCATTCTTTGCATGATGGCTCTAGGATTTTGTTTTTCAGTCTTCAACCTGCAGACATTTAAAAACACTCGCAAGCAAGGTGTGGATCCTAGTATAATTTAAACCTATTGTGTACTCATTTCACTAATTTCCTTTCTCAGAGGTCCATGTGCTAAACATGTACGGGAACTGAGTTTCAGAAACTTTAATGCAATGACGTCTCCTTATGAAGAAATTAAACTGAGTAAATCTTTAGTTGTGGTCACTCTTTATGTAATTTAGTGCAAACACTACAACTGCTATTCTTTAAAAAAATACTATATATATATATTCTATATTGAATGTGGAAAGAGAAGGGATTTGACAGTTGGCAAGGAACTTATGCTCAGAAAAAGTTTTTCTTCAGAAAATGTAGTTTCCATTATAGATAAGTAAATACATAAACTAATATAGGACATATATGTAGGTAAATACATGATTTCCAGCTATTGCATGTTAAAACAATGTTGAGGTTACTCTGGACTCAACTTTGGGGAGACACCCAAGATGGAAAAGGCAGACATCTCCCTTACTGCAGTCTTTTTTCCCTTCTGTGTAGCAAGCACTGACCATGTGTGTGTTGCAGCTGAAGATATATACTTCTACACTTAAATTGAGATAGATTTTAGAAATTTTCATCTGCTACCTCAAATACCTCTCTGCTGAGCCAGCCACTAAATATCAGCCACCCAAACCCAAGTATGTACCAGGGAGCAGTGAATCCGGCTGCACCACAGGGTTCAGGGACCTGGGAGCGGGGAGCCAGGAGTGGCAGCACAGCTGGCAGGGCAGTGCCCTCACCCACACAGGATAGAGCCCCATGGTACCCCCACAAGAAGAGCAGAGCAGCTCTGGTGACAGTACCCAGGGCCACCCACAGCCCAGACCACCAGGCAGGACCATGGTGTTGGGGCAGGTCCCCAGGTTAAGTCAAGAGATCAAGATCAGGGGGGCACAATGACAGGAACAGACACAGGTGTAATGTTGCTCAGGCAATGATCAAGTACAAGGGCCTGAGCTTAAATAAAGCTTCTGAACAAAAAGGGGCTGGGAGAGAGGCAAGAGGTGGTCCTTCCTCTCAGGCCCACCAGACAGCTCTTTTCACACAGCCCAGAGTCAACACAGCTGCACACCTGAGAGCTAGCTTTGAGCATCAGTAGCCAAAATCAGAGCCTTTACAGTATCACTGGTATTGAAAAGCATTCTGTTCAACAAATGTACTAGCATACTTGTTGATCTCTAATATCAGAATGAATAATTATAAAGAAATTCTGAGGAGCTAATGCAAAGGCTATGTAATGAAATACATGAAAAGGAGTAATAGCAATAGCATTTTGGTTGATGACAATGGACATTCAATTAAAAGTTAATATACAAGGAAGAAATCATTACCTCTTTAGCCACCTCAGTACAACCACCACGCTTTTAGAAAAGACTTCACTAAGCCTGCACAGAGCTATCAGCCATACCTATACGATAAAATTTTGTGTGGTTCTCCAGAAAAGTGTTCTTTCAGTGTGTCATTCAGCATCAAAACTGAAGGTGCTAGTCTTTGAGGAAAAGTGAAATGAATCAGATATATTTAGCTTCCCTACAAAATAGGAAATATTTGAAAAAGATTCTGCAAGTTTTTTTTCTTGGAGATGGGGTGTAATGAGGTCCATATGTTATTAAATTCAGGTAGTCCACTGCACTGGCTCTGATTCTGATCACTCTTGAGACAAATACAAAGATCAGTAAAAGGCTTGTAAGAGATGAAAAGAAGAAAAGAGTATAGAGCCTGAATATCAGCATCAACTGCCTAATAGTCAGGCCATTAAAAGGTTCCAAGTATTTATTTTATACATTAAACCAATGGGATTTTTAAGCAGCACATAGAGATTGCTCAGGAGTTTCAGCTTCATTGCATGTGTCACTTAGGCACCCCAGGACAAAACAATTCAGAGCATACTGCTGGGAACAACTTAGCATTGGAAGAAGAGAATGATTTTGTAACCTAACACTTATGGCTTCCTTATAGTTTGGTTTCTTTGTGCCAGTGGCAACTTGCCTGAGCAAAAAGGTTTTAAGACTCATGGGATATGGTTTTTGTTCTCTCTAGCTGTCTTTTTCCAATCCAGTGTGAGTTATCACAATGTCTCAAAAACTATTGCACTTCATATACCCCCAGGAAATGCATATTAAGACCGTTATTTTTAACTATATTCTCAGGTCTCAGGAAGACATTGATTTAATTTTATGCCCTTTTCTTCCCTTCCCCCAATTTCTGCTGAGCTCAGCTTCAATTCTCCATCCATATTTTAAAATGCCAGCTTCCTTGTTTGAAGCTGGTGAGGCATTTGGACAATGAAGCCCTTCTTCCTTTCTTCCTCCAACTTTCAATTAAAAGGAGAAAAAAAAAAAAAAAAGATTCTGCACTTGATAAAAATTGTATTTTGATGAACACACAGGAGATTGCTGCGTGTTATATGAAGTTGAACCATTACCCATAAATGGTCACAAATGAAGAAAAATAAGCAAAAAATTGACTGATACTGAGGAGACTTGGAAATCCTGAGGGTGATCTACTACTTGACAATGCATTACCTCCCTGTTTGTAGTCAAACAGAAACCAGAAGTCATTTACTGTTCATTTAAAGCACATGTGTGGTATCTACAATTTTGGCTTTTGATTTCTATGGTTATAATATTGAGCTGATAAAAATAAATGGCTAAGCTTAAACCATAGCTTCATGTATGAAACATTGCCTGAAAATTGCATTACCTTCTAGGTGTATCTAGGTTATCAAATGACACCACTTTAATAAGCACCTAAACAAAAAATTCTCCTAAAATGTAAAAAGACCTCAATCAGCAGTTGCTAAAGCTTGCTTGTCTTCTCTTTTTTTTTCCTCTTCTGACAAATATTTCCTAGTTCTACTGACTTCTTGAGTGAGGTCTCCCAAAGACAAGTGTTTGACTATACTTTCACTGATGCTGGAGGTGTGATCAGCTCATTTTGGAGCTTCTCATTGTTATCTTGGCACATCTGTCAAGGTGTTTCCTGTAAGAGCAGCCTTTTCCTCTATGAAGAAAATGCTCATTTCTCATAAGGAGATTCATAACTTTACCCAAACAGATCATATCACTCTAATAATTTGAGCATGGGACTGAAAATGGATTTGAAGCCTCTTGAAATCCTGCTTAGTTGGCAAGTCCATTCTATATCAAAATCAGACAAAGATTCACTCATCTTCTCAATATAATTGATATTTTCAGAACATTTATTATAAAAATACCATTTTCCTAATTACATGTTCAGGTGTTTATCTTCTGTTTGGATTGAAATCTCTGGACACATATTTCTGCAGAAGAAACCAGGCACATGTGCAGAGAGAAGACAATGGCCCAATTCCTTTTAAAAAATTGCATCAGGATGGCTTTGAACTTTCCTCATATTTTCCAAATACTAAGGTGATAACTTTTCAGTGATCTACATAATATCACTTCTCACTTTAGCAGCTCTTAGTTCCTCTGCATGCAACAGTTTGAACTTCCTGATGGCTTGCTGACATGGTTTTGGCCATTATTGCAGAGGTTTGCTTCACTGAAAAGCCAAATAAGCACTGAGGGTTTACAATGAAGAATTGAATTATCAAGTGATCTGAAGAAGATCTACAGACAATTGGGGTCAGTCTTACATTACTCAAAAAAAACAGGAGCCTGCAGCAGACTTAAGTTACAATTTCCAAACTATATGTAAATTTACCGATCAAACCAGAACAAATCACACAGAACATAGAAAGAACAGTGGGTCCTGGTAAAAAAGGCATCTACTTTGTACCTAGTAAAAAAGATCCAGGTTATGGAGATGTAATAATACGATAGAAGACTGGTTCTATTTCTGTTATAAACATGTGTCATGTCAAAAAGAAGGAGAAGATTTAATGGAGTCTATGGGTTGTTTTGCATATGTCACATTAGACAAGTGGTAACCATATGGTGTAATCTGGAAGAAAAAAAATAAAAGCCCTGAAAACATGCTTGCTTAATTTTTAAACTGTGGATTACACTGAAAGAAATATTATTAGTTAAAATAATAATAATAATTATCATGGAGTTATTTTTCCTTTTGATTTAACTGCAGTAAATGCTTTCTATACAAATGTGTTGTACAGAATAGCTGTCTTTTTATTTTTCTACAATACCAATGTAAGCACAGAGAAAGGAATTTTTCCTCACTTGCAATCATTTTTCTTTATCAGTAGTAAAGATTCTGCCTTGGGTCTTTCAAAATAATTCTGACAAGGCAGCAGTGGCCAGAATAGAAACCAGCTTGTTCTTATTTTCTGTGCTTTACTACTTCCATATTACAATGGAAAATACTAGAAATTACTTCTTTGCTCAAAAGGAAATCTGACTCCTTCAAATTGAACTGTGCCTAGAGAGAGAAGCCAGGTGTGTTACACAGCTTAGGCCACATCTGGCATAGTTTCAAAACATAAAATTTAGTTTCTGATCAATTAGTACCCAGTGCATTACTCTATTTACATGGTTAAACCAAAAGGGAAGAAACATTACTAAAAAGTGTGCTGTTATTAAAACTACAAATTGTTTTTTATTCTTATAAATAGACAAAGAGCACTGGAGATCCTGAAACTGATTAAGAAACTGCAAACATAAATATACACCTCTTTATATCTCAAGTAGGTCACGTCTTACCCTAGACTTAATTTTTCCTGTTGGAATGAACATTAGTGAAGTGAAATATGAGGTGGATCCTTGCCTTATGCAGGTGCAGACTAAAGAAAAAATGCAGATCTGTACAGAATAGAGAATTTCCCCACAGGTCCCCCAGGATACCTAAATTCCTTCCATGCCCTTGACCCTCCATCAGTAGAGGGCTAGGAATTCTTGAAAGTTTTTGAAGACTGTTGAGTGGGAGTCAAATAATAAAAGCCATTGGGCAGAGAGATTTAGGGAGAACTTTGACCATCTGAAAATGGTCCCTGGTTTCTGAAGATCCATGTGGGGAGCAAGAAGGAACCTCTTTACACCTACAAAGAGCAAAAGCTAAATTCCATCAATGGAAACAGCAGTGAGCATGGAGTGCTGCTCAGTGGTTTGATGCAGCATGTATCTTTGTGCTCCAGCTGTGCACTCTCTTTCTGTGACCTTTGTGCAATGCGTTTAGTCTGTCCTTTTGATGTCCCATTGAAAATCCCACAAGTTAAGTGGCAGCCTCCTTGGAAAGTGAAATCAAAGCAGTCAATATATTGGGGCAGAGGAGGAGTCTGAAATTTTTTTTTAAGCTCATGAAATGACACTGAATTTGATTCTTATTTTTCGTAATATCTTTTTCTTCATAGCAATGCCAAAGTGAGCTAGGAATAAGGCTTGTTAGACGTTTATCACCTCTTTGCTGACCAACTTTAATGCATGTTATTTTTATTGCACTAATACTTAGATAGAAAATATTTTATTTCTGTTATTGGAACTGGTAAGTCAGGAAGTTTCTATTTTGGGAAGTATTTTGAAAATCTGATTTCATTCCAACTTAGAGCTGAAAAGGAAAACGGTGGTTCTTAGGTTCAATTGCTTTTTTATCTTGAAAAAAATATTGATTTATACAAAGCATTGTTACACAAATTTTTTTTTTTATAAAAATAAAAATTTTATGTCATTTTAAGCTTTTTGAGTAATACAGGTGAGAATTCAAACAAGGTTGAGTGTGACAAAAATCACCAAACCTTCAAATTTTCAAAGTGAAAACTGGAAATGTTTAATGCAAACAACTTATAAAAGTAATCTATTTTTATAGTATCCCGATTTTTTTTTTCCTTTTTTTAATTCCAGTGGAGCTCTTTTAGCATTCATTTCATTTAGATAGGACCAGAGATGTTTTAAGCACAACTACTGCTGTTTACTTTTTTAATGATCTGTTGGAAATATACTAGTAGTATTTTAAGATGGGCCAATTCAAAGTAGAAAAGGGAACAACCAGTTCCCTATCTCCATCTTATTTCTCCAAATGTCGTGATTCAACATAGTGGACAGATTAACATAATGGCTACATTCTGCTGAATTTTCTTCAATTAGCTCTACTCCATTTATTTAGCACATTCACTTACACCTGGGCTGAGTTTCTGTTTGTACCCAAGGATATCCTGGCATAGTCTGTAATAGTTCACGTGACTGTGAGCCCAACCCAGTGTATTGAAGCAAGAGCTAGTGTCCATGTCTTCAGTGTTAAAGATCATCCACCGTGTGCACCATCCTTCAACTGGTGCTTTGAAACCAGTCTGGGGTTTTAAGGACTCTGTGCCAGCTTAATGCAGCTATCTGTGGACTAGGATCAAGGATCTGTATTATGCAAGAAACTGCAATAGAAGAACAAAAGACACCTGGAAATGTGAAAGGCTTGAAGAACTATGGCTCAATGCCTAGAAACCTATCTGCCTTTGCAGAAGGCTGTTTTGAGGCCTTTCTAGGAATAGTGTTGCACTGTGTTATTTTATCAATATTTCTCATATGGAGGTATGATTTATAGAAACACCTTGGCCAGGCACAGTAAACTCAGCCAATCCATTTTCCAGGTGAATGTGCATGGGAACCTAAACCAAGAGGAAACAGAAGCCTGATATTCCATCCTGTTCTTTGCTAACCTCCTTGTTCACAAAACAGTGAAGCTTATCCCCAAATCAGTACCCATCTGAATGGGTACACAAAACAGATGCACACATAGAGCATTTTGGAAGTCTTATTTCTAGATAATAAAAAATCCTGGTTAGATGTTCAGAAGTGGCAGTGACTGCAGCTGATGTTAATGGCTTTTATAAACAACAGGTCGATCCTGAAATTTAAATATGTCAAATTGCTGAATCTGGTGTTAAATGTAAAGTGAATTTCTCAAATTTTAAACATAAGCAAATATGCACCTGTTATGCCCAGAAGCAAAAAGCTAAGCATACGATTATGATCATAGAGGAATACTGCTGTGATTCACAGCTATGCCTGTTTATTTTTGCTTATTATCTGCTAAAAATGTATTAAGAAAATTTAAAAGCTGGCTGAAACTGGAATAGGAAACCACAGTCCTCCATATTGGTTCTCTGAAATTGATTTAACATAGCATACAGGTTTAAACATGACCAAAAATGATAGTTTATTCTTTGAGTCATTTTGCCATGTGCAGTAAACTCCGGATTACCCACTGCAGATCTGAAGTCTGAGTTCTTTGGCTGGACAAAGCATCTTGCTCTTCACCTGCTTCAAGATTAATAATATCACTCCAACGAGATTAGAGCCATTACTCTTCCTGACCTGACCCAAATGGTACAAATGGGATTTTAAAGACAGTGTCTACTGAAAGTTCCAGCAGAATGATGAGGAGCACAGAATAGCTACCATGAGGAATCAGCAGTGATAGACTGTCAGTGTTATAAAGAAGATACCCTATTAGGTTTAGCTATTATCCCAGAAGAAGATTATAGCCATAGATCCTGACCTTTAATTAAATGGACAGCACAAAGAGAGAGAGAAAGATAAACAAACTTGTGCAAAAAAAGTGGCAACTTTTACTGTCTCAATAGCAAGTCTGTGAAGTGGAAAAGGGACAGTGACCAATGAGAGATTTTACAGATTGCTTTTTCTCTGATTTGGCAAAGAGGCAAAAAGTGATGGTGACATAGAACAAAAAGTCATGAAAAGTTCTGCTTTATTGGCTAAACAGCAAAATTACTCTGGATTTCCACAATTAGGAAAGGAAGAAAGGAAGAAAGGAAAGGAAGAAAGGAAGAAAGGAAAGGAAGAAAGGAAGAAAGGAAAGGAAGAAAGGAAGAAAGGAAAGGAAGAAAGGAAGAAAGGAAAGGAAGAAAGGAAGAAAGGAAAGGAAGAAAGGAAGAAAGGAAGAGGAGGAGGAAGATGAGGAGAGGAGAGGAGGGGAGAGGAGAGGGGAGGGGAAGGGAGGCAAGGCAAAGCATTGTTTAAATTGGAGCAGCATATATTTCTGAAGGTATCTTTATTTTACTCTGTAGAAAACTGGTTCATTTGCTGCTGAATATGAATGAACACTACATAAGCTTTGGCATTCACTTGTCCTGTATGTCACTTCTCCTGGGCCACAATATGGAAGGATAGTAATGCCCATTATCTTCTTACCACACATCTTCTAAATACTGAAAAACATATGCAATAAGAAAAAATGTTGGTGACTTCTGAAGGTGACATGAAGAAAAAAAAAAAGCCTATGTGCTTGGGTTAAATTTATTTCTTAAACTTTCATTATCCAAGGATACTCCCATAAAGTAAAATGTGTTTGGATCTAGTTCTAAGATATTCGTGCTTATTCAGAGTGAACTATACCTTACTTCATGATCAATCCTAGGATAAAATTCTACTTGCAGAATATGCTCATATAAGCATGAATAACACACAGCACAAGCTAATCTGTCAATTATTTCTAAATAATGTGAGAAGAATTGCCAAGTTCTCATACTCATTCAGTTCATGACAAAAGACAAAACTGTTTAATTTAATAACACTTAAAATTATGATAGATTCAGGTTCTATTTGCTCTTAATCTGATCATCTCCATGCAGAGAAGCTAGAATTCAAAAAATCTGGAATTCTTCATTGTTGGCTATTTTTCCAGTGTCCTCAGACCTGCACTATAAAAGTTGCAATATATGAAAGAGCCCCATGAACCTTGAAGATGACAGGACTAGAAGCAAGACTATTTCAGTGAACCCTAAGGGGAAGGTTTGCATACACAACAGGAAAAAGACATGGCTATTATTATGGTTAACAAGTAATGAACCTTCCCAGTTGATTTAAAACAGATTCCACAAAAAGAAAAACAAACAAACAAAAACAAATTATGTACATTAATGGCAGCTCTTATTTCACTTATCAAACATATTCTGTTTAATATTTTATATTTATCAGGAAAGTCTAATGTAATTCACTGTAACTTATTTTAACTATTTGAATTTGAGAAGATTCCCCAGGCATTGTGGGGGAAGAATACATTTCAAAACTGATTCATAACTGACTGAGTAATAGGATTTTTCTTTTCCAACAAAACAAGGAACTGCTGCTTTAAGCAACCTGGAAGTTTCCGCCACATCTACCAAGATCTAGTACAATGGTGGGTTCTTGCATTTCCAGGTTCAGCTGTAACAACACATGGTGCAATGAGTGGGACCTCTCGTCCTGTGCTACTATGTCAAAGTGTAGGGGTCAGTCCTGTAGCTCCCGCTGTCGTACCCAGCACTTTTATCAACTGAAGGCTCAATTTTCAATTCCAGGTCATGACCAAGATGGCAGTTGTCACGTAATACAACTGCTTATTATAGTAACCTTGTGACTTTCATCTGAATAAGAAAATGTTTGTGGAGTTTGAAATGAAATAACAGCAAAGATATGTGATATAATAATTTAATGGAATATGCTTTCACCTCTGGAAGCCTAACTGCAACTCCTGAACTGGTCATCTGAATCATCTATTATAACAAGTCCCTGGTCATTTATTTCTCAGTGAATAGTTGTTGTCTTAAAAAAAAAAAAATAATAATAATAATAAAAAAAAATTGCAACCTACTGGTGGCCTTTACATAACAGAATCAGAGGTCTGGAATAACAGAAACACCCTTAAGGAATAAGATATTTGAATATCTAGGTGGATTGGCAAAATATCTGACTGAAATGTTCACTCTTGCAAGTGTTTCCCTTTAGTATATATCAAATATACATATGCATGCTTTCATTTGCGTGATGTCAAATGATATTGACAATCTTCTATGGTTAAAAAAGATTATTAATTACTGTTTTAAGAAGTGATGAAAGTTCAAATCACATTGCACAGAAATTTGTGTTTTGAAAATAATTAGATTTACCACCTATAGATCCCTCCACACACGTAATTAATTTTAAACTAACTCTATAGAAAATAAAACAGTTGAATAAGACAAGGATGAGGTGTCTGCAATATAAGAATTTACACATTCAAACCCTTATTCATGTGACTAATCACATTGGCCTTCCTCAAAGTAAAGCTTCACAAGATCAAGCTACTATCTTGCTGACTATCCTTAAAATCAAGGACATTCAAGAAATAAAGGACACAGAACAATGATTCCACAGTATTAAACATTAAATCAATGATCAAATATTAAATGGAGGATTACAGAAAATGACTAAGATTCATTGCTCTTAATTGTGCAAGTTATGGACCCAATTGCTAGTTTCATTTGCAAAAGGGAAATCATTTACAAGGTTAATTGCAGCATCACCTCACAGCCTCCAGTTCTTTTTCATGTTGTGCAAAGCAAGTGTGAGCAGATGGACAAGAAGAACATCTGGCAGAGAGAAGCGGGATCAATGCTGCTGACAGTCTTGACTGATTTCCTTTGGTGTGTACACAAAATAATTGGTGACAGAAAGGGCAGTCAGAAGTAAAGCTCCAAGCCCAAAGTGAATCTTTGCTGATGCTATTAGGGAACAAACTAACTTCTGTAGCCCTCCCTGCCAAAGTCCAGAAGACCTTAAATATCTTCCAAATATTTGGTGATAATTGGCTTTTGTACAATATATGTCCTTAAAATTAGTGACACTCTCATGCAGTTTTCTTCATTCACATTTACTTTGATCTCTAAAACTACCAGGCTCTACTTTAAGCTTAATTTGTGGAAAGGTGTGCCTGTGAAGCAACTGTAAGGGTCTTCCTTTTCATCCACATATCACTGTGTCAATTTATGGCAGGTCCTATGAACCACAGCTCTGCAAAATCATCCAAGACTGCTAAAGCAAACTTGTAGGATATACAATATTATCCTGCAAGTTCTTTCAATTATTTAGTATTACTTTTTAACTCTTCTTTTAATGTGGCTGTAAAATACATACTTAACTGATGTAATTTCAAAACCACTCTCCAACATCTTGGAGGGGTTTTAGCAATGAGAAAGGGTCCCTGGTTTGCACAAAAGCACAAATGTGACACCTATCTTCAACAAATGCCAGAAGAAAGATCTGGGGAATTACAGGTTAAATATCCTCACCTCAGTTCCTGGGAACATGTCCTCATGGAAGCCATTTCCAGGTAAAAGAAAGAAAAAATGTTAGGTAAAATCTAATAGCACAGACTTCCTATGGGGAAATCATTCTTCATCAGCTTGATTACCTTTTGTCATAAAATGACTAGATCTATGAGCAAGCTGTACCATGGGGTATCATTTATTTTGACTTTAAGAATGCTTTCAACATAGCAGGAAGATGGTATTTAGAGTGACCTTGATAAATTTGAGGAATTGTCCAAGAGAAACCAGAAGAAGTTCAACACAGACAAATGCAAAGACCAGTCTGCAACCTGGATTGAAAGAACCCAGGCACTGGCATAGGCTGGATACCTGTACTGAACTGTCAGAGAAGGACTCTGGAGTTCTGATGAACAGAAAGTTGAATATGAGTCAGCCATGTGTCATTGTGAGCAGTAACCACATCCATAGCTAGTGGATCGAAGGAAGTGATTATTTCCCTCTGCCTGCACGTGATGAGGCTGCATCTGGAATACTGCTTACAGCTCTGGACACAGGAGAGTTTTCAACAACCTGGGAAGAGTCTGGTGGCAGGTTCCTAAGTTCCTAAAAAGCTTAGGTGGCTGGAGCATAGAATGTAGAAGGAGAGACTGACATTACGGTTTATTTAATTTGGAGAAAGCTAACAGGAGATATATTTTCTGCTTTTCATTCCCAGAAGTGAGATTATGGAGAAGATGGAGCCAGAACCTTCTCAGAGATGTACAATTAAAGGGCAAGAGGCAACAGGCACAAGTTGCAACAAGGAAAACTTATTAATCATGAAGAAAAATTAAAAATCTTTACCTTGAGAGTGGTTAAGTACAAGTTGCCCAGAGATGCTGTGGAGTCTCCATTTTTTTGAGATTTTCAAATCACAACTAGAAAAAGCTATGAGAAATCTGATTTAATTTTGGAGTGAGTCTTGCTTGAAGAAGAAGTTGGACCAGAAGTTTTGATGTCTTTTCCAAATTTCTATGATTTGATTTTCAGATTCTATAAGGCAAGGTCTATTCTATTCAGATCAGTAGTCCAGATATCCTGACACTTAAAGAACAGAGGAGAAACTATTGAGGCCTAAGGATTTTATATCCAGAATTTGTGAAATGGACAGAGATGATCGTGATGGTGACATAAAAAAGCAACAAGGGAATGGTTCTTAAGGATAGGGCTTACTATTTAGATCAGGAACAACAGCCAGACACCTGTATTATGGAAGAGTTTTAAACCTTTTTCATCTCCCTCTCCTCTTCCCTCATTAAAAATGTCTGACTTGCTGTGTTCCTGCATCAGACAACCCAGTGTCTTACTACCTTTCACTATGAAATCAGGGCTGAGACTATGCATGTATGAGAAGTATCTGTTGTTATGACTAGAAAAGTTGTTGTTACAGAAGAGACTTAACTGATTCTGATTTTCAACTCTGAGGAACGTTGAGGGTAGTGGGGAGAGGTTACATCCTTTAGAGACCACAGAATAATTCAGGTTAGAAGGGATTTTGGGGGATCTTTAGTCCAATCTGCTGTTCTAAGCATGCTCAACACTGAATTCAGACCAAATTGTTACAAAGTTTTGTCCACAAAGATCTTGCAAACCTCAAAGGATGGAGACTGCATAGCCTTCCAGGGTAACCTTTTCCAAAGCTTAATTTTCCTACCAGTGACATTTTTGTTTTCCTTATAACCAGTCAGAATATCTTCTCTTACAATTTATGATCATTGTCTCTTGTTCTTTCATGCACCTCACCAGAGAGCCTGACCTCATCTTCTTAGTAACCTCCCCACAGGTACTGGGAAGCTACTGCTAGGCCCCCTCCAAAGCTGTCTCATCTCCAGGATGAACAAGTCCCAGTCCTTCAGCATCTTCTTAAAGGGCAAGTACTCCAGCCCTTCCTCCCCAGACCCATTCATCTTGGTGACCCTCCACTGAACTCACTGCAGTTTACCAACATCTTTTGTTTAACGAAGGGCCTCAAATTGGACAAAGTGTTCCAGAAGCAGTCTAAGCAGTGCTGCAAAAAGATGAATCATCAAGTCTCTTGATCAAGTGGTTGCACTCTTTATGACATAGCCCATGGTGCTATTACCTTTCTTTCCTGACAGGGCAAACTGCTGTCTGCTGTGTAGCCCACTGTCCACCAGGACCCCCAGAAAGTGTTCAGCAGGGCTGCTCCTTAGCTGGTCAGTCCCCAGCTCATACTTCTTCAGGCATTGATCCATCCCAGGTGCAGGAATTCGTATTTGATTTTGCTGAATTTCATGAAGTTACCCTTCACTCCTTTCCCCCAGCCTGTCTGAATATCAAGCCTGCGCTTGGGTTTGTCAACGGCACCTCCAATCTGGCATTATTTAGAAACCTGATGGGGGTACACTCCACCTCTTCTGGGTTGTTTATAAAGATGTTGCACAGGACAGATCACAGGATAGATCCTTGAGGGACTGGGCCTCCAAACAGGGTATGAAACATTAACCACTTACCTTTGATCCTGACAATCCAGTCAGTTTTCACCCATCCATTGGACCACTCATGCAGACCACAGCATCCCAACTTGGTTACAAGGATACTCTGGATATTTTTTTTTCATACCTTGACAAAAATGAATATATTTTGTTAATAATTTATTTCTGACCTTGACTTATTTGAAAGGTCTTGTGGTATGATCAATACAGAGATTCATCTGGACTATATCGACTCTAGATTATATTTTGCAACCTGGTATAACTTTAAAAAAACCTCACAGCCTGTTGTTTTGGATATCTCCATCTTTGGATCTCATGTAAAGGAAATTGCTTTTAAGATTGGTTTTCAAAGTGACCAGTCACTTATATGTATAAACAGATAACACTCAATATGAATGCACTCAGATTTTTACAGCAAAAACATGAAGTCAAGCAAATAATTAAAACTCTTCTTAGGTCAAATTTCCATCACAAAAATTATTAGCTGATTCCCTACTCTACAGATAATATGAATATTATTAAATGACTTTTAGACTTCTGTCTTTAGATCCTGAGATCCCAAGAAGATTATGGTGGCTAAAGTTCACTCCTTTCAGTCCACCTGCTCTTCTGACTCTTGGCTGGTTTTGCTTTGTTAATCCTTAAAACTTGACTGTACTACCAGGTTAAAATATCTCATTGTTGATACCGCTGTGTCTTTATGGTAACAGTGGACATATATCCGTGCATTTACTTTTTTTAGTATTTTGTGTTTATTCTTTTCTTTTCCTGTCTTTTCTCAAGGTAGGCAATAATTTCCAGTGATTTATCAAACACAATGCAGAGTGTGCCCTATGCATATGACACTTTGAAGAAGAAATTCAAGGGTGAGCTCTCATGTGCTCTTAGCATTCCCTCTACAAAGTACAAAAAAAGTTTGCTGTTTCTGTCATGTCAAAATGGAAGACATTGTACACAACACATGCAATTAATTATCACCAACATTATTACCCCTGGGATCCAACCATTTCCAAAGACCTGCTTCTTGTTATGTTGCTTCAACATATACCCTTTCCCCTCTGATGGAGATCCAGAAAGGATCTTCTTTGAAGATCTGCTTGGAAGAGAACCATGGGATAAAGCTATGGAGGGAAAAGAAGCCCAAGAAAGCTGGTTATTATTTAAGGATCATCTTCACGATCAAGAGAGCTCCATCCCAATGAATACAAAGTCAGGCAACAATGGCAAGAGGTCTGCATGGATGAACAAGAAGCTCCCTAAACAAACTCAAACACAAAAAGGAAGCATACAGAAGGTGGAAGCAAGGACAGGTAACCTTGGGAGGAATACAGAAACATTGTCTGAGCACCCAGGGATGAACTTAAGAAAGCTAAAATGCAAATAGAATTGAATCTAGCCAGACATGTCAAAGACAAGAAGAAGAGCTTCTATAAGTGAATGGGCAACAAAAGGAGAACTAGGAAAAATGTGGGTCCATTGCTCAATGAGAAAAGGGGCGTGGTTACACAGGAAGCGGAAAAGGAAGAAGTATTGAATGCTTTATTTGCCTCAGTCTTCACTAGCAAGACTGGCCTTCAGGAATTCAAAGTCTCAGTGATCAGGAGGAAAGGTTGGAATAAAGATGTACCCCTGGTGGAAGAGGATCAGGTCAGGCAATACTTAAGCAAACCAGGCATACATGGGCCCTGATGGGATGTACTGTGAGTGCTGAGAGAGTTGACAGATTGTCATTGGGAGGCCACTCTCAAAATTTGATCAATCATGGTGACTGGGAGAAGTGCCTGAAGACTAGAGGAAAGCAAATGTTGCTCCCATCTGCAGGAAGGAAGACATAGGGAACTACTGGCCAGTCAGCCTCGTCTCAATCCCTGGGAAAGTACTGGAGTAGCTAATCCTGGAAACCATTTTTTCAGGTATATGAACAACAAGAAAATCATCAGGAGTACTCAGTATGGCTTCATGAAGGAGAAGTCATGCTTGACCATCTTGATAAACTTCTATAATGAAATGGCTGGCCTGGTAGGTGAGGGGAGAGCAGTGGATGTTGTCTATTGGGATGTTGGTAAGGCCTTTGACACTGTCTCCCATAAGATCCTCATGGACAAGCTGTTTATGTACACGCTGCATGAGCAAACAGTGAGGTGGATTGAAAACTGGCTGAAAGGACAGGTCCAGGCAGTGGTGATCAGCAGCAAATACTGGTTGGAAGACAATGTCTAGCAGTATACCACAGTGGTCAATATTGCATCCAGTCCTGTTTCACATCTTCATTAATGATCTGGATGATGGGGCAGAATGTACCCTCAGAAAGTTTACTGATGAAACAAAACTGGGATAAGTAGCTGATACACCAGAGGGCTGTGCTGCCATCGAGAGGGACCTCAACAGGCTGGAGAAATGGGCCAACAGGAACCTCATGAAGCTCAACAAGGAGGAGTACAAAGTCCTGCACCTGGGGAAGAACAACTCCATGCACCAATATATGCTGGGGGCCACCCAGCTGGAAAGCAGCTTGGCAGAAAAGGCCTTGGGGGTCCTGGTGGACAGCAGGTTGAACATGAGCCAGCAATGTGCCCTTGTGGCAAAGAAGGTATCCTGGGCTGCATTAGGAAGAGTGTTGTCAGAAAGTCAAAGGAGGTGATGCTTCCCCTTTACTCAGGACTGGTGAGGCTATACCTGGAATATTGTGTCCAGTTCTGGGCTCCTCAGTACAAGAGAGACATGGACATACTGGAGAGAGTCCAACAAAGGGCCATAAAGATGATTTAGGGACTGGAGCACCTCACATATGAGGAAAGGCAGAGAAAGCTGGGAATGTTCTGCCTGGAGAAGAGAAGGCTCAGGAGGATCTTACCAATATATATAAATACCTGAAGAGACGGTGCAAAAAGGACAGAGTCAGGCTCTTGTCAGTGGTGCCCAGTGGCAGGACCAGAAGCAATGGGCACAGACTGAAACACAGGAGGTTCCATCTGAACATCAGGAAACATGTTTTTACTGTGAGGGTGACTGGACACTGGCACAGCCAGCCCAGGGACGTTCCAGAGTTTCCCTCCTTAGAGACTCTGGAACCCTCCTTAGGTTCTAGAGTTTCCACCCTGGGTATAGGTGGAGCAGGAGGAGTGGACAAGACAACCTCCAGAGGTCCCTTTCTACCACAGCCATTCTGTGATTCTGTGAAAAGGTTCTGCACTAGGACAGATAAACAAATTCACAAGTGATCAGTGAAGGGATGAACAGTCATATGACAAAGCTTATAACAATGCTGAATTATTTGGAGTTCAGTTAAAACAGATGGCAAGGTTTTGCAGAAAGATTTCAAATGATGCTGTGTGGTTGAGTGACCTTATGATGAAGTAAAAACTATTCCTGTTCAACATGAGGGACAAGATATTGAGCTAGGTGGACTTTTGATCTAATCCTACATAAAGGTTACTATCTTCTAGACAGTTTACTAGTCTCGGGATATACAAATGGAATGTATATGGATTCTTCAAAGATTTTCTCATGGACTGCTTTTAACCATACTAGTGGGACAAGACAGGAAGGAAAATGCCCACAGCCATTCACCCAACCACCGGCCTTTTCAGGCAGGCCAGAAGTGCCTGAGAAAATTGAACACTCATTCTTTGGATAGCAGTGTCTTTGGGTGAAACCTTCAGTGACTGTAGGATTGCCTTGTTTATGAACTTGATTTCTAGTGAAATCAAAGCAAATGTAAGATGAAATATCTGTTCATAAGGCCATGACCTACATGGCACTAGCCAATGAAACCAGGGCTAACATGCTTTATGAGCAATTGCTCTAAATCTAATCAGCTAAACAGATTATAGTCCTCAGTTTTTCATGACCTAAAAGGCCAAACCCTTCTTTCTCTAGGTTTAGTTTTGATAAACAAAATGTTATTTTTTTTGTGGATATTTTCACTTCAGCTTGTGATATCCAATGCTACAGCAAGTAACAAGATGAAATCCCGAAGATACAGCAGTAAGTACCAAGTGGCACCAGCTTGTTAGAGTAAAATCTGTTGTGGAAAAACATAATTTTGGAAGCGATTTTATAGAAGAGACATGTTTGCTTCATTAATTTTGGAGCAACTGCCAAGAATCTGTTCAGTGCAGAAAAATACTAGGAAGTAGGCTAGAGGATCTTTAGCACCATATAGTTGGGGGATTGACACCTTTGCTACTATTTATATACCACTCTTTTCATATGTATCATCCTAACATAGATTGACCAAGACCTTTTATCTGCTTATTTTTACTAGCAAGATATAGTGGGCTAAAATAATACTACTAATACTGATACTGATACTGATACTGATACTGATACTGATACTGATACTAATACTAATACTAATACTAATACTAATACTAATACATACCAATACCAATACCAATACCAATACCAATACTAATTCTAATTCTAATTCTAATTCTAATTCTAATACTAATATAATAAGGTGTCTTACTTTCACTGAGCATAATTTTTGTCAGATTACAAATGACACTGTAGCCTGCTGATTTTTAATCCCATCTCACAGGGACTGTGTCATCCTTCCCTGCTTTGTCCAAGTCAATAAGTATTCTTACTAAACTGTCTAGGACTTTGCAGCCTCAATTAAATCAGGATGCCAAATGTTACACAAACATAGTAAGTGACTGTATCCTTTCAGTAAATGCAAGAGCAGTTAAAGATTCATTGCTTTAGGTAGTATTGTGCTGAACAAGTGAATAGAGAATAATTACATAGCTTGTCAATAGGATGTGTTCTAGAAAAAAAAAATAAAAAAAAAAAATTCAACTTTCCAGTAGAGGCCATTTAAGTTTACACACTCTGTTGAAGCAGCCAGTTGTACAGACCCAATACTCTCATTTATGAAATGAAAGTCTAAAAGGAGCTAAGGACTTCTCTACTGTTTATAAAATGAGCTCACTTATCCAATTCAGAACAAGAGATCTAGATATTTTATACTTTGACATATCAAGATAAAAGTAATTTTATGGGTCTTTGAGCAACCTGGTCTAGTGGAAGATGTCCGTGCCCATGGCAGTGGGGGTTAGAACCAGACGATCTTTAAGGTCCCTTCCAACCCAAATCAGTCTATGATTCTATAATTTGCCAGTGGGAATCTGCAAATATTTCTTGCAAAGTACTGGCAGCACAACAATTGCAGTGACAGGTAATATGGTATTCTGGAGCCTTCTCAGGAAAAGAATTTCCATTCAGTGTCAAATGGACACTTGTCAAGCCAAGATGAATGTACATACTTAAAAGAATGTCGTCCATCTAGCTTGACAACTCCTGTAGGCTGAACAAATTCAATATGCTTCAGATATGATAGTTCAAGTAAATGTGTGAAGCACCATATGGAAGAAGTGAACACCTGCTGCAAGGTGTCACCTAGCAATATTGCATGTGTCTGATGGAAGATTGCTGACATAATTCACAGAAGGGACAAAGTTTGTCCCCTACAGTTGAAAAAATGATAGTAATGTGACTCACAGGGGACTTGAAAAAAGAGCATATCCAAAATCTGTCACTTTTAGTAATGTACCTCAACAACTACTGTTGCCATTTTTAGCAAGGTTCTTTTTTAAAGCATTATCAACTGCATGGTCTTCTTTTGCTCTTTGGTTTAAAGAGTTGGCTTATGGGGATGAAGGACATCATTTTCCTATGGCATATGATCAGGCACTTTAGAAATTGCATTGAGGCCTTCCCAGTACAGTCTTTCTTTTCCTTGCTTATACAGTCTCACTACACTCACATTTATATGATAAAGAACTGTTACAGTAGAGAATGTGGGATGATGCTCTATTTTATGAATTGTTTAGGGAAGGCTCTGTGTTCCTGGAAAGTAGTAGGACCATAAAGAGCTCTCTGCACAATATGGTAACATCGACAAAAATGAAAGTGTTATCACATAGGAACATCAAAGATATTACAAATATACCTGGGGTCAAAGGGACATAGAGGGCATAGAGGTCTCTGGAGGGAGGAAGTAGGAGGAGGGATAAATAACACTGTTCACTCAGGGTATCTTATTCTGAGAGGACGGCCAGCAAAGGAAAGTTGGCTGAGAAGTCCAAGATGTGCAGCACATTAATTGAGTGGTATTTACACTCCTGTAATTGCTACAGGGAAAAAGAAGACTACTAAAATAAGTAGGAAAAAGAAAAGTTTTCTAGCAGTGTTTTTGAGGAAGAACATTTACACATAGGGCAAAGCACTGTCCAGCATTTAGACTAGCATCTGAACATTGTTTCTGTGTGATGGTTTATGAGGATTTTTCCTTCTTTTAGCTAAGCATATCAAGCTTGGTGAGAATTTATATGAGTGCAAGTAAAGAAAAAACATAGACTGCAGGAAGATAGTAAAGGCAAATGGTGCTCCCACTATTCATTCCCAAGTTTGTTCTTTATTTAGTTAGATTTACATCATGAAAAAAATGCTGTACATAAAGCTCTAGGCTCTCCTACTTAATCTTTCAATGGTATTCTACGTCCAGCAGGATTAAAAAACCCAAACATTCAGCATGAACAAATTAAGTCAGGTTTGCCAGCCAGTGAATAACATAAACCCCAGTATTTTCACTAACAGTTGTCTCCTAAAAAATCGTGTTACCTCTCTCTGAAAAATCCTTATACACAAATGGCTTTGGCTGTGTTCCTGGACTGTTCCTGAATAAAACCAAGCTACAGAGACCCAGCAGTACTTACAAAGCATATCCTGCCAGCAGCATGTATCATGGTAGGGGACAGAGAAGCTGTTAGATAATCAGGTCTCTGACTTAGGACTAGAGAGACAATGACCAGCAACTATGAATATTCAGCATAGATCCCGCTAGAAAAGCACCCTGCTTGGTCTTTTGTGTTCTATGCATGACTAACTTTAATCTGCAGTGATAAATTATGCATTGTAATAACCTAATGTTTAAAAGGCTTTGGACAGCAGGGGCCAGATCTAAAAGCAAAGCTAATGTAACTCTGCAGCAGCTAGATATCAGTGATACGAAGTTTCATACTTTTTAGTGTGATCACCAGCAACTGGCAACTGAGTACCAACAATCCAACAACCCCCAAATTCTGTGATTTAAAACTGAAAGAACGATCAACAACCAAAAAGCTGTTTATAAGGAAACAGTTGGACCTTGCTCTGCCATTTCCTATTGCTACATTTACTACATTTACCTACTATATCATATGACCATTTTCTTTAATTTCTTTTTCTTCTTATTGAAAAACTCTAGATTAATTAATTCTCAGACTTTTTCATGCATGACTGTAAGTGTATTTGTATATATGCGTATGTGTCTGTCAGAAGATATTACTGTGAGGTAAATACGCATGAGTGCTTAATTCCAGGGAAATAACCTATGCGTCATCTGGCAAGGCATAAGTGCACATAGGTTATTATGAACCCTGCAGCTACATTAATTTAGCAAAGTTTTCATAAATGTGTGGCTACATCAATAAAGAAACTCTATTTCTTTCCCCTCTGTTTTGCTTTTGTTTTGCAATTGCATGTCTTCTGTGTCTATGTAAAGAAGAAGGTCCATTTATACAAAGAATGAAAAGGTTCAATGAGTCATCAAAATAGGATAATTTTATAAAGAAAAGATTGTTCTGTAATAATTTGTTGCAAAGTTGGAAATAATTGGAAGCAATGTTCTGAACACTTTCCATAAATATGGCATTCTGGGTAAAGGAATTATTGTTATTTTGGAAATTAATCTAATTTTTGTCTGCACGTTGTCATTTATGTGAATAGGACTTGTCAGCTTGATTTGTTACAATGCCTGAATTGCTTGCTTAATCCCCAAAATATAAATAAAACATTTAATTGCTTTAACAGGGAATGTTAACCTTTTCAGTACTGCTCTCTGACTGCATCTCAGGAGCAAGTTTATTGCCTTTACACATTTCAAAATATGATCTCAATAAGGTTACTGGAAAAAAAAAAGGCTTACTAAAGATTCCTAGGGTGTGGGGAACAATAGTCTATAGAGATTGAGTCCCTTTCAGACCAAACTTATCCATGAGACCTACAAAAAGTGTGTAATTTTTGTACATCAGCTCCATTAGCTATACTGGACCAATCACAGAGGTCAAATTTATAGATAGGGGAAGATTTTTAGATAAATCTAGTCAAAGAGTCTGGGAGTTTTACATTAAGCTCTCTGTGTTGTTCTATCCCTGAAACTGAAGCACAAAGAGGAACAATTCAGATTAATGGTACTTCCAACTGGAATGTTGTCCAGGTAGAAGCACTAAAGACTAAGACAAAATAAGTACTTCACACAGCTTTTTGCCAGTAAACAAGAAGCATCCAGCATGCTAGCCCTGCTGTCTGAAATAGAAGAACAGGAGGGATCTGCCGAGATTATTCTGCCTTCATGCTCAAGCAATTCTGAGAGCAGATAAATAAAAGATGGGGTGGAGCAACCATATTTTACACTGATATTCACAGTTGTTCAGCATCAGTAGAGCTATTTTATTAATACGCTGGCAGCTGTTGCAGGAGAACTAGTAAATGAGAAGCAAAAAACTCAGGAGAGTTATCAGTTGAACTACAGCTTAAGAAAACCTACGGGCTATCTAGATCTGTCAGTGAAAAATACTGCAGTGTGAATACTTAAGTTTAACTTCTCTGAGAGGTAGGAATGGTGTGCACAGCCAGAATGTTAGTGATATTTGAAATTTTGCTTTATGATCTTATATTGGGCAAAACCTATGAACTTATTTGATCAGTTTATCTTAAAAGAATTCTCATGTATAATCCAGATGTGCAATGCCAAAAAAAAAAAAAAGGATGACACAATTACCAAACTGCTTTTGTAGAACTGCTAAAGACTGCCCAAATATTAAGTAAGTTTCTTTTTCCTTTGTTTGCTTCTGGCTATACTGCTGGAATAATTCCATATATTTGTTCAAAACCTAGGAAATCAGTATTAGTTATGACTCAAGTAGTCCCATTTACACTCCACTTGATAGCACAAGGATTATTTTGATGCAGCAATCTCTAGAAAAACTAAATGGCTCTGACTGACTTTATTTCTCATTACATTTACATTGCTGAATGGCATAAACTGTAATTTAGACTCATTTTTTATGCAAGATTTGTCTGCTAAAGCCATGTGAAAAAAAAAAAATATATATATATACATGAGTACTGTATACTAACTACTGTTTTATTGCTGGCTGGTAGTAACATTCCAGGAAAGACTGAGTTTAGAAACATTTGTAGCTGTAATGTTAATACATGGTAGTGCAACTTTATCTTATCAACATTTCTTTTTATTAGAGAAGATGTTAAGGCTGTCTGTGTGCAGACTTGGCTTTCAGAAAGGACTCATATCCGTATACTTTATTAATTTTACTTCTTTACCAGAAACTTTATTCTACAGGAGTTAGACTGTTGGAAAAATTCTGTGATCAGCCACATTGTAGTATTTTTAGGCTGGCAAATTGTACCACCAATTAAGTTTTCATATATCCAGTGGAAATTACTTTCTCAAGTTCAAAGTGTTCTGCTTGAAGGTTGTAACTGTGTAAATAGCACATAAGTTCAAGGAAAATATAATTGTTCTGCAAAACTCATACCAGCTTAATTCATTTTTTAATTTTATAGCATGCTTATGGCATGGACCTTAATGATGTTGAACTATTGGCTAGCCGGATCAATGAAATATTAGCAATATAGTGTAATAACACATATCTTTTTAAAAGCTGCCTACTAAAACTTGTATTTGTATCTTTAGGAGCCAGAAATGACTTGAAAATCCCATGGAACACAGGCAATTTTATTTGCTTTTAGAAGTAGTGTTTGTTATGTTTGTGAGCCTAAGGGAAGGTTAATTAAAGTCAATAGAGACCTCTTCAAAACAGGAAATATTAAGGTGAGGTACTTTCTTCCTACTCCAAAAATTAATGAAAGAGAGTAAGGTGTGGCCTGTCCTGCCAACAGTCCTGTCCTGAATCTACACTGACTGAAGGCTGCATGTGCCTTATTAACATGCAGATGAAGTGGAATGCCCTGGAGTAAGACTCAAAGGACTGCAGGGACTGCAGGAACTGCAGTTCCCAGTTGCAAAAACCTAATCTTGTGATTCTTGAACTTGGAGGGTGCAAATGCGATAGCACCCTCACTATTCTGTTTCTTTCCTTCCTCTTTTTGTAGATCGAAGCTGCAGGCAGGTAATGGCTGGCTACCACTGATCAGGGGGCAGCTCTTTGAGGGAAGACAAGCTAGAGCCAAGGGTGACCACAGCACAAGTAGGGGTGATGCTACCTCCAAAAAGGGCACTGCCCTTGAGTAGGGCCAGCAGGGCAGGGGTCCTGGCAATGACAGGTCCCACCAACAGCCCGGTGGCCAGCAGACAAGCAGGAGGGGTTGGGAAAGTCCCAGCTCAGTGCAGGAAGGGCAGGCAGCAAGCCAGGAGCAGCCTGGCACAGCACTGGCCTCCACCTGTCCTTGGCATAGCTCAAGTGAGGTTGGGGGCTCAGGTGTGAACTTCAGGGGAGCTCCTGGGCAGGGACACAGGGGTGGAGGCCCCAGGAGAGGTGGTCAGAAAAAATAAGGACCAATGGTGCAATTAGAGTGACTTTCTGCCACAAAGCTGGTTGTTATTTCAGAAAAAAAAAGGAAAAAAAAAAAAAAGAAAAAACAAACAAACAAACAAACAAACCTCTTTAGTAGGAAAATAATTTTAAGTGTTTCATTTTGCCACATTGTTTGGCTGATTCCTCTGGTGTTTTGTCCTGCAGGCACACTGGCTGCTGTGGAAGAAAAGCCTGGGAGAAGTTCAAAGTGAGGAGAATAGCTTCATGTAGATTGCTCTTTTACCTATTTGCTGAGCTGCTGAGCCCTGTGAGCAACGATTTCATCCTGCCTTTAAGCAAACATGTTGACTTTTGCTTCAGTGTGTGTGTATGCTTTCCCTTCATTACAGGATTACCTAAGCTAAAACTTGCACTTGTTAATACCAGTTGAAACATGGAAGAACTTCCCAAAGCCAGTAAAATCCCAGACTGCTACTGGAGTAAATCAGGAGAATTTGGTTAAACCTCCTTTTCCAAATTGAGTACACCCAACAGTTTAGATTTTACTTTAACATTTTTTAATTTATTTTTTTAATTAAATAAAATGTAATAGCAACTGCATCTGTCATATAGAGAGATCTTGAGACATCTCATTCTACTAGAAGCTTTCTGGAGAGAAAGAAACAGGCATGAAATTCAGGCAGTGCTGGATAATAATTTGTTTTTTTTCCCATCTGTTCATGATTCAGTCCTGTTGATGCCCTGATCTATTTCATGAGGAGGTCTCTTTACCTGAACTGTTCTCCAGCGACACTGGATAAAATCACAGAGGAAGTATCACAGTATCATGCTTTGCTAAGACGGCTTAAATTGATAATATGGACACAGAAGGAAAATGCAGAGGTAAAGGCTGAAACTCATTAATTGATTCCACGTTGTTAAGTGAACAGTGTAAGAGTGGGATCATGCATACATGTCAATAAGGATTTCACATATTTTCTCTGGTTATTAGTGATTCATTGCTGTCATTATTAACCTGCTGTGTTAATATGTGAAAGTCATCTCACCTCCTCATGAGTCTCTCAGTTTCTTGGCTTTACCTTGTGTTTGTCTTACCTGGCAAAAATGTAAGCAGCATGGGAACCACCTCTCAGTCCCTGTCCTCAAGCAGACTTTGCACAGGTGTAACTACTTCACTTAGGAGTAAAATTTGCATATATAATTCTTTTCTTACAGGATTGAGACAGATTGGTCTAAGCATTTTTATGCCCATTTAGTGCATTCATGCCATGTAGCTGATGGGGTTTATGTTGTTCAGTTTAAATAACAAAACTGTTGCATGTATATTAAGGTTTTTCTATGTCTGTATGGTATTTAGTGCACTGGGGACTTCTTCAATGCAGCTGCAAAGCAACTAACAATAATTATTATTAGGAAAAAAGGCAATTGCCAAGCACTTTGTACATTTATAATACTGCATAAAAAGTAGAAACCCATATTCCCTACCCCAAATGGTAATCTGTTCCTAGAAACAAAGAGTATTAGTCTTAACCATGCTCATCTATAGCATCACTTTTACAGAGATATTTTAATGTGTGGTTCCTGTCCTATAGAGTTGTAATGGAGGTTTACATGAAATAAAAAAATAATTCCTCTTAGAAGTTTATGAGAGTTGACTGTTCCATTGGAGCCATTATGGTTTATCATGTATTTAAGGCCTCCTAAAATATGAATTATTGATAGACACCAAGGAGCAATGTTTCTTTATCATTTATAAATATTTATTTGCTGAGTTTTAAAATGGGTATTATTGACCTCATATAGACCGTAATGGCTCCAAGTGGTCTATTATGCAATAGAATAAGACATTTTTAAAATCCTATCTCCTATTTGATGTCCTGGAAGCATAATTAAGTGCTATTAAAATCCAGGGAAGGGGATAACTTTGGTTATGAAGCAGTTATACTTGCAACCTGCCTTGTTTTCAATACATAAAAATAAAGTTTCAAATTTAGCTGCTTAACAATAATTTCAGGTATTTTCACTATCAACACATTCACTGATACTTCCTTAGCTTTCACACATCTCATAACTTGCTTTTTTATTTTGACCTCACTGAACACACTCATTGTTATTATATTTGCTACTGTGCTAATGTATGTGACAGGAGTTGTCTGTGACATCAAAGGGCAAATTGTGAGCAAAAAGGTAATTAAAGTAGCACAAGAGTGGCGTGAAATTTGAGGGTGAATATTGTGACATGCAGTCTGCATATTGCACTAGGTCAGGAGCATCTCTGTTCTGATTTCCTTTTTTTTTTTTAATTTTTTTTTTTGTGATTGGGACTTATTGCTTATGTTCTCTCTCTGTGCTACTGAGTTAAATTATTTAAAAAAAAAAAAAAGCAACTAGTAGTTCATATGCTAGAAACCTATCTCCTTTCCAATTTGTCCCTACCCATCTTAACAAGCCTTTTTTCTCAGTGTGAAGTAATGCTAATAAACGGAAACTTCTGAATAAACTTCTGAAATGTAGACTTGAATATGCTTATTTCTTTTAATTCCATATGCTGTACATCACATTTCTTCCTACAGGAAGCAAGACTCAGTGTGAGGGTTTCATATACTTTTTACTTTGCATGATTACAAAATAAAGCAAATATTAAGTACATTAGTGACTAGAGCGATGTAAGTGAAAAGAGGGTCTGGCATGATGTTTATGTGCTGACAAATAGGAAAGATTCATTGATTTATTCAGGAGATCAAACCTTTTGAGGAGCTTTGATGCTGAGCACCATTTCCTTAATACCAAGACAACATGGTATTTATAACAACAATAAAAAAACATCTCTTGGAATCTGAAAATGTGTGTTTATTATTTTTTAGATGCAGGGGGAAACTGTAGACCGTTATTGTAGAATCCAAGAAAGTCTATTAAGTATCACACCTGCCATGCAGGGTGTTTGAGTTATGAAATAGTTCTGCTCAGATGGATTTTCAGTAGTATTTATAATAATTTATAAAACAGTAGAATTTCTATAGAAGAAAATATAAACCAGAATCATTGGTGTGTCCAAGCTATAAATCTCGGGTTAAAACAGATGGAGTAGGTCACAGCTGAATGTATGTATTCCCCTTAGTTTAGATAATAAGCAAGGATAAATGCTACCAGTTAGTGAGAGAAATATGTTAAAAATATAGGGACCAGATTCTGCCATGTATGTAATTCCAGTACAACTTTTATGATTTTCTTCTGGCTTATTGAGGCTAATACTATACAATATGAGCAGATGTGTCATAAGTAGTCCTTAATAATATCATCTTCTTTAAGGAAAACATTAAGAGTAGATATGCTTCCCAGTCTGTGCTGTTATTCTTTATTTTGAGTAATTGTGTGTTCATGATGTAAAGAAGACCAGATGCTTCATATTCCTTATTATTCCAAAATCCAGAGTAGGTATCACTGGCAATGTAAAACAAGAAACATTTGTAGCATTATCCTTATTAGCATTTTAAAAACAGAAGTGTGACAAACTCAGGAACTAAAATTTCTGAGTGTGTTTTTATGCAGTGTATAAGGGAAACAAACCTTTTCCCAGCCCCTGTTCTACTGAAAAGCTCAAAATACCTCTTCTTCTCAACCAGTAAATAAAGACCCTAGAAGGCTCTTTTCAAACAGTTAAAAGTGTGAGACATCTTAAATTAAATTCTTTCAGGGTCTGATATGGAAAAGCTTCTTGAGGAACATTGTTTGAAGTAAAGGCTTCATTTCTGAGTCATCAGGTTTTTGAGGATGAACTCAGCAGCTTTCAGCTGATTTGATTGCAAATCTAGCTACTGGAACAGTTTGCTGATTTCTGTGACTTTTCACTTATGCAAGTTAGTTATACAGGGAAGGAGCAATTCTGAGCTTGCACAAGAGGTCCAGGGGAATAAACCTTTGTCTGGAGAACAGGAGCCCAAGGGGAGACCTTATCACTCTTTACAATTACCTGAAAGGAGGTTGTAGCCAGGTGGGTGTCAGTCTCTTCTCCCAAGTAACAAGGGATAGGACAAGAGTAAATGTTCTCAAGTTGTTCCAGGGGAGGTTTACATTGGATATTAGGAAAAATTTCTTCACCAAAAGGGTTATCAAGCACTGGAACGGGCTGCCCAGGGAAGTGGTTGAGTCACTATCCCTGGAGGTAAGGGATAAGACGTGTAGATGTGGTGCTTAGGGACATGGTTTAGTGGTTGGACTTGGCAGTTCTAGGTTAACAGTTGGACTCAATGATCTTAAAGGTCTCTTCCAATGTAAACAATTCTATGATTCTATGATTCTAAATATAAGAAAAGACTTTCAAAATTTATTTGTTTACTTGTTTAAGTAGGGCTGCACAGAATGCCACATGTAGTAGAGAAGTGAATAATAAAAATAGTAAATAAAATGAATAATAAATGTTACAAAACAATTGGCAGAAAAAGAGTCAAGAAAATCATTCTGAGGGTGAATCAGAGCATCCAGAGTTCATGTCCTTGGTTTTAATTTCACAGAAAATAATGAAATGCACAAGTACTGTAAAAATAAGTAGCTTGCCTGCGGCAGCAAATAGAAGAGCCATTACTAATGGAAACATACTTGTAAAAGGAAGGTGAAGTTAAATAAACTGAGCACTGTTACTTCTTGTATTCTTTGTCAATAGTGTTTGAAATCAAATAAAAAAATTAAAATCAGAGAAACACAATGATGTAATGGGAAAGAAGTTTGGGTATTTTTAGCTTTCAGCAATAGCTAATAATAAGGATATTTACTTGTCAATGTTTTAATTTCTTTAAGGTAGGATCTTCATGGTCTGGATTCCTAGCAGTATGTTTCTGTAAATATGGGCAAAGTTGCCAGATGTTCAGAAGGTGTCAGGAGATCTTTGTTAAAGTCAATGGCAGAAAAACTGGTATAGTTTGCTGATTTGCATGACTTCATGAGAATTTAAAGTCTCTTTACATTGGATGTCTAGAGGATCCATTAAAATGAGCTTACAGCTGCATTGATGAAGTAGTACATATCAGACAAAAACTTGCTGGGGAATAAGGCTTAATAATTTTTAGGCAGATAGTTAACATCTCTGCCTGAATGAAATTAACTGTGTAAATTGAAAAAGAAAAATTCTTTAGGTTTTGCCAACTTCCCAACATTTCTGTTTTGGAGAGAAAGCAAGTAAGTAGCTAAATGGGTGTGCAGGAAGCCCCTAATTCTGTCATAGCTGTGTGCAGTTGGGAACTATTTTAAACTGCTTTTACCTGTTTGTTCCTAATGGTTGATGTTTAACTTATCAATTATCTGCAGAACTCATGTAACTAATAAAAAAATAATCACAATCTTCTGGTTCTGATCAAATCTTTTATAGGTAAACAGAGAAATATCACAGCTTTCATGCTGAACTTGATTCATCAGTTTCAGTGGTTCCAGGATAAAACTGGGTTTTTAAGCACCAACCAGATATGCAGCCTAATAACTTTTTTTTTCCTTCTAATTTAATGATTTTTGATTTCTCCTAATTTAAAATTGTTTAATGTTGACAGTTATTTGGCCAAAAGATATCCCAGAACTAACTAGCTGCCTTCCTACTCTTTTTTCATGACGGGTACATGCTGTATATATATTTCACAGGGAATAGCATTCATTTCAAGTTGCAAGTTGGGGGAAGGTTTTGCCTTTTATGGTCTAACTTATTAATTTCTTAGAGAATTCTTTCTCTCTCTCATTTGTTCTCCACACTGACAGGTAGAATAAACCAGGATTCTTAGACTGACAGTTCCCATATTTATTTGTTTCAGCAGAAATTTTATAATGTCACTGGAGAACTTTCATCACTGTAATCTACTTTTCTGCAGTTTGACTGCACCGGCTTCCTTCAAGTCATATTATACTGTCTATTTATTTGTTTAAGCTTCTATCTGTTTGTTGGGCCAAAGTTTTGGTTGACTCGAATCAGATTGTGCAGAAAGACTGTGCCAGAAGAAAGGATCAAGAAACTCTTAAAGGTCTCTAGATTTTAAATAGATTGAGAACAGAGAAGATAAATATAGTATTAATATAACCATATTAACAAACTGTCCTCTTTAAAAAAAATAAAAAAAATAAAAAAAATTTTACTCTTTTTTTTTTTTTTTTTCAGGCAGAAGCTCTATATGGTCTATGTGTTCTCTAATGCTCCAGTTTGTTTTGGACAGGCTAATTTTAGCTCGGGAACTGAGACAAAGAAATTCTTTTATAAAGCTGATGTTAGTGACCTGCTAAGGGTAAGAACACCTGAGTGAAGCCAGGGCCAGGTTATGTGGGGTGGTGGAGAGTCCACACAACACTATATCCCACCAGACAGACAGAAAGGAAACTTGTCTCTTGAGACTTTTTGAAATACTAGCAGGACCAATATCTAATCCAGAGAAAATAGTAAGACAAGCTTAACATCAGTCTAGCTCTTTTTTGTTCCCCAAGGCTGTGAAGTGGTTTTGGGTTTTGGGTTTTGTTTGGTTTTTTTTTTTATTATTCTTATTTTTTAAAGAAGTTTGCAGTATAGAGTCTCAGCTATTGTGTTTAGGAAATAAGAATCCATAATCCATAAGAGGATTTTTGGATGTAGCTGTCTAGAATCCTATTTTATTTATTTCTATACTGCCCATCTTAATATCCTTTCTTCAGAAGTCAAAAGACAATAACAAACAGCTGAACAAGTCCAAGCAGCATTCAGGGCATTTAATACATAGACAGAAACAAAGCAAGTGGAAGAAAAAGAGCTAAACAAAAAGAAAATTCCACTGGTGAAGTAGAAAAGTTTTACACTGACATTCATCTTCTGGTAAGGTTTTCAATGTTTTATTTAACTGCCATTAATTGACAGATGTCACTTCTGGCTAGTATATTGAAGTCAGTGTATTCAAAACTGGCATATTGAAGTCAGTACATGTCCTGAGCAGCACTGAGATTAGATCAGATCCTTCAAACTGACCAAAACATCACTGACTCCAGCCACAAAGGATATGCTTTATTTGGGCAATAGGCAGAAATTCTCTGCCTTTTTCTTGACAGTTGAAGAAATTTCCATATCATTCTGCTCTGAACCAGGAAAATAGAGTTAAATGTCCAAGCAGTAAAGAAATTTTCCTTTAACCACACTAACTCTTCCAAGCTGAAATGCCCATCTTTTTTTTGAAACTACACTTTGGTTGAAAGATAGGGATAATTCAGAAGCTGTTTCATTTGATTCTGTCTATAAAAACCTGGGATAGTTCAAAATGTTAGCAGTAAAAAAAGCAGACATTGCATATAGTTCAGTCTGTCTTTGTATCTCTCCGGCTGTCATGCCAAGAAATCAATGTCATTAACCATAACAATAACACATAGCACTGTGTCTCTCTTATTTATCAAGAAATCTAAGAGCTTTGCAAAAAGTCCTGATAACAGCTCTGGGTAATTGGAACATGCAGCATCAGCTTGTCTTTGTTAGATCACTTCTTAACGCCACTCCACCGTGTAGAGATATTTTCCCAGAAATCTCTAACCTTCACGGGCATTGTCTGATTTGAAACCTTAATGCAGTCTGGGGATTTTCATACAGAGTTACAGGGAATGCAAGAAAAAGTTCTGATCAGTTTTCACTGTTGCTGTGGTTATCTCTAATTCTATCTCTCTGTCAGTCCACAGAAGAAAATTGAGTTTGATTTGCCACTCTTTCATTTCCCCTCATTTACCCCTCATTTGGGAGGGATTTTCATTTCCTTTAGTAAGCCTGAATCAGACCCAAAATCAAAACCAAAATCAAAAACTTTATATCAAATATCACAATATTCAATTAACATTAAAAAAAAAATAATCACTATTTTCATTATTGGACATTTCTACATTTCTGAGTTCTGAATGAGCAAAACAGTTTGTATTTTGCACTAACTAGAAGTAGTGTCTACAAGAAAGCTCTGGAGAAATTCTATCTGTGTGACTTGCAATGACATTATTCCTGATACCAAAAACCTTTACAGTATAGAATTTTAAACAGAAACTTTCTGTATACTTTGAGTGCTCATATGTGTCTAATAGAAAACAGAAAACTCTTTTATGGAACCCCTGTATTAGTTTAACTGAAAAAGTTCCACTGCTTTTAATACAGTTATTCTATTTAACACTAGTTGTGGATCTGCTCCTGTTAGACTCCTGAGCACATTTAATAAACCTGAATTATAGACTTGAATTTTGATTTTCTTCAGTTCATTGAGTGACTTCTATGGAATGAGCTAACTTCACAGTGAAGTCAGTTACAGTGGTCTGAAATGATTGTCACAGGTTAATGAAATAATCTCACTTTGACCATTCAAACCAACATTTGGTGAAGACTCTAGTGTAAACTGTTCTCTGTTTTACATGTCTTTTAAATTAATTGGATCTATGTCTATTGTTATTTACTCAAGCGTAAACCAGGAGCAATTCCATTAATGTCAGTATAGTTACATCAGTTTAAAATTGTCTTGACAGCAGAATCCTTTGTGGAAGTCATAAAATCAGCAGAGTGCCACCTAGCATCAGGCTGCAGATGTGATTTTTCAAGGTGGGTTGTTGCATAGAAAGATTCATCCTGTTTCAGAAGGTGATCTGATAGACCTTGTGAGTCAGAAGAGGTGAGAAAACACAGTAACCTGACAAGAGAAGAGAGGATTAAATCATGCTTCGTACAAGGAAGAGTGAACATGTAGAGGCTGAGAGCAAAGGAGTGTTTATGGCCACTACGTATGGCTAAGAAGTTTTTTAGCTCAGATATTTGGCCATGCAGCTTGGTGTTCAAAATAAACTGTGTTCAAAAGCACCGGTGTCATTCCAAAGGCTAGCAGTATGGCTGATATTATGATAAAGACACAGGCATTAGGCTGCCTTTTTTTTTTTTTTTTTTTTTTAAAGTGATAAGCACACATGCACACATCTGCACACATATATACATACACAGAATAACTATGACCTCTTGGGACACATGTAAAAGCCTGACTAGGAAATAACTTTTCCTTTGAGCAATGGCTTGTACCGAATACATTTATAAAGAATCAAACAGCATTTCCTTGTCCAGCTGAGAAAGGATTAATTCAAATACTTGTCTGTGCCAGAAGTTTAAAATCATGTTCTTTAGGTGAAACAAACTCCATTCCTCACACAAAATATTTTAAGAAGGCATAAAAAAACCACACTGAGGCTAATACATGCTAATAATCTACAGCTTTGTTCTTCACTGAGCAGTGAGACAGAGAAAGCAGCAGAGAGCGGATGAACAAGGGACAGGGACTTTGGAGCAAAGCAGAGGGAGCGGGAGGTGCACAAAGAGCCCCGTTCCCTTCCCCACTACAGCCCCTTCTGTGGCCGTCCCTCACCTCTGTGCAGCAAGTGCCCGTTTCTCTGAATCGCCTGCGCTTTGGCTATCCCATCGATGCTACGGGACAATTACCCTCTTTAGCTGCAGTGACATTCGTGTACGCTCCCCTGTCTCTTATAAAGGAGAGGCAGCAGGACATACGGCCAGCCCTGCACTCCGCTGGGCAGAGGGTGCTGTGATACGAGAAGGGCTACAACACAGGTGGCTTTGAGACACTGTGCTGTAACTTAAGCTGCTTTTCCCACAGATCTATGTGTTTTGCAGGTCCTCATGATGTTTCATTTATCTCCTTCTTGTTCCCTCAAATCTCTCATGAGGGAAACATACTTTGAAAATGCCTCAAGCTGAACCTCTCAGTCTTCCTTGGATATGCTTTCCTTGCTTGAAGTATATAATGTTTATTCCTATAAACCAAAATGTGTTAGCATAAGGAAAGCAATATAAATCCATAAAACAACTGTATCTCTTTCTCTGGTTTACTGTAGGATTCCTACTGTGAACCTAAAGAGCTACAAGTATGGCATAAATATAAGTAGATTTGAAATTACAGTTGCAGTCAAATCAAATGTAATTTATTCTAAATTGTGAATTAAATAACTTACTGAAAAAAAAAATAAAATTGAATTTCCCTTTATTTCCTAACCAGATACACACAGACTTCAGTACTATTGAAATAAGGGGAATTCTTAGGAGAAAAAATATTATGTAGTTTTTGATATTGATATGCAAAAGAATAATGTGATTCCAATTGTCTTAGCCATGAAAATCAAACCTTTTCCTCAACTATGAAAATAAATACTCTCAACAGTGGACAAAAGACATCCAGTCTCATATTTCCCTAAAGACGAAGAACACAGAAAGATAGGTGAAGTTTGAGGATGCCTGCCAACATTGCCTGCATTCAATTCTACATTATACCCCTGTTCACTGAGTTTGATTACATAAATGTTACTGTCCTGAGCCTGTTCCGATTTCAATGTATATAACTGGATGTGAAATATGACGGGAGTCATTTCAGAACATGGATGTATTCATTATGATGCACTGATACTAGAGGTCATCTATTTTCATGCCACTCAAAGTTGAGGCTATTATCACTGTGTAGCTGGTCTAGGTTCAATACTGCAGAGCATTCCTAATGAACAAGAGGATCATTACAAAAACAGGGCATGGAGTAATATGTGATGGCTGCTGATCCTCTAACAGGGGAGCCTGAAAGGCACTCCTTTTCTCAGCTAGCAGTGTTAAAAGAAGTGCTGTGAAAGGGCCTGAAGGCCAAATCATATATTTTAGGAAAGGTCTCCCCGGTTCATCCTCTTCTGTTGACTGAAAAAAGTTCTTTGTGATAGAGCATTAATATTAATATGTATCTTTCATCTGTTTCTGCTTTTAATTAATTAACTCAAAGAGCAGCAAAGTCCAAAATCAATCTTAATGAAAGTTTTATATCTTAACCTTTCTCCAAGAGTGATCAAGGTTTTTTACCTCTACAGCTGATTTTTATGCTCTTATCTGAAATCTTCAATGCAGAGATAATGCAGATGTCTGCTTTGGGTAGATAATTTCTGAAGCTGAGTTTTGTTAGAACCCATCACCCTGCAGTTATGGCAGGTGGTTCCTGTTCCCAGAGGAGCTTCCTCCACCTGGGAGTAGAATGAGTGTCAGGCAGTCTACCATGGTGAAGTAGGTTGCATTATGTTTCACTGTGTGATAAGGTACATAAACTAAGCACTTAGGAAGGAGATAAATGAATATTCTCCTTCTCACTCCTATGCATTATAATCATGATCACAAACATACCATGTTTACAATTTTAATGCCTTTCGACATAATATCTAATGGTAGGTATTTGTTTAGAAAAATCCCTTGTCTTTTAAACCAAAGGAGCATTTACTTTCCTGTACTCCCAGTCTTAAGTCAAGACAATATTTGAGTGTAAAAGGCTCTGTCATTTAGCAGACAAAGACATAACAACACAAAAATTAGAAGTAGATGCTAAACAAATTTAGCATTGGAAAAAAATGTTGGTTTAATTGGAAGCATGGTAATGCTTGAAATATTTTACAAAAATTTGTGTGGATTGTCTGTAATGTGATTTTTTAAGCTGAAGACAGAATATTATCTGAAAAACAGTATTTCCTTTCAGATGTTATTTACTTTCTCTTCTGTGAGAATTACTTGGAGCAGTTCTATGGCCTGTGTTACTCAAGAAGCCCTAATGGTGGTTTTGGGACAAAAATCTTACAAATCTATAAATACAATTAGAAGACCTTCAAGAGTACCCAGCTATCTGTGATTCATTCTTCAACAACTAACTTGCCTGTTCCTGCCAAACTCTTGCTACCAGCTATTAAGCTATTAAGTAATCACATACACACACATACAAACATGCATCAGAAAAGATCTACATAGCATGTTGATATGCCGTAGGCTCTACAGCATTAATTTATGAGGTTCCTTCAATACCAGCTTTACATATGATGGTAAATGGAGATATTCAGGGTGACTATAAAACTTTTCTTACTTTTTGCGCTTAGTAGATCAGTTTTGCTGTGAAGCTTGAGTCGTAATCAATTTCTCTGTGCCCAAATAGTTGCTTTTAATAACACGGAAGTTTCTGCAATGACTGTACATTTTTATACAAATAACTGATACAAAGTAAGGGATTCGACTCAAGTAAAGCTTTCCATACATGCTGCTTCACCTAGATGCCCTAAGGCTTTTCAAAGGAATAATCTGGTACCAGTGGAGGATTAATGAAGAAGGTACTACTTTTTTGCTAAAGATGATAAGTTCAGGTCTGAAGTTGCAGAAGCGTTTACCAACTTACTTGATTGCAAGACAGGCAAAATAAAATTCCTTAAACAGGATGTTATATCTGCTATGCATCTGTTGCTAGTTTAGAGATTTGTAAAGATGTTAGAAAACCTATTTTATTTCCCTTTCTTAGTTTAGATATTCTGAGATGCAGTTAATACTGCATCTGTGTATTCCATTATGAACACTGAAATATGCACTGAACAGATAGCAGATCTGTGGAATCCTACACCAAAGGATGCTATGGATGCTAAAAATTTGTGTGGCTTCAAGAGGAAACTGGACAAATATGTGCCAGAGAATCTATCGAGGATTACTGCATACTACCATACCTGACACAGGAAAATACTTAAGCTGAAATTTTTGGGGATTGGGAGAGCATGAGGGTAAAGTATCATGTATGCTTAGCCTGCCTTTTCTCTACCTTAGCTATTTCCTCTCACGAACACGATCATGGGCCAGAGTGACAGGACACAGTTGGACCTTTCTCATGTTTTTGTGTACAGTAGCATCACCATCTTTCAAAAATACTTAGCAAGGCCCTGAAGGATAGTTAAGGCCTGTTTCTTTTATAACCATCCCCACTTCTGTCCCAGAGGTATGTAACTACAGTAAACCATTGAAGAAAGTACTCAGTTGTAATATTTTCTTAGCATTCTTGCCTTTGAAATATATAAAACATCACACATCACACTCTTCCCAGAATCTCTATTCTTTCAGATTCTCTATATCGAGAAATTCTTAGAGACAAAAGCATCTCATTCAAACTAGGGAACCTTCTTGGAAGAGCAAATGGCCTCTTCGAGAGTACATTATTCATTCTCCAAGGGACTAGGTAAGACCATGTCTCATTGTGCAGATAAAGCAGTCCCCACTGACAATTCTGGCTACACAAAGGTATATTTTTTTGTGACAAAGAAATTCAGGCATAGAAGCCAGCATTCTAACAGAATATGATAGAAATATAGTATCTGGGGCCTAACCTAATTAAAAAGAGGTATATTTGGTCTTGGAATTATTCTATGTAGCTCTCCAGAGAGAAAACTAGTTTATGAGATCTGACAGTTTCAAAACCCATGTTTTCTTCATCATTGATATGAATGACGGTGAAGGAATGATATCCAGGCTTGATAACAGCCCTTTGATATGTGCTGATAAAAATAATGCAGAATAACCTAGATCCTTCTTTCTCAGTGGAGGAAAAAAAAAAAGTTTTACTATATAGCACAACATTTTGCCCTACCGTGTGATTCTTCACTGGATTTGCAAAGTGAAAGGATGGCATAGAGAAAATCATTCATGAACTTGCGCGTGCTGCTACACGTGTCAGAAAGCTTAAAAAACAAGAAAAGGCTAAGAGGCAGGGTTAGACTACCACTTCATTGCAATATATTTTGGCATGAAAAGGTGGTTTCTGGAAACGTCAACATTTCACTGTCAACTAGAATCTTATCTTGATATAGGCTACTAAAGGCAAAGTCCAAACCACTTTCATTCTACAGCTATATTCTGATGTTGAGCTTGTCTGGACTAAAGAAATAATAATAATAATAAAAAAAAAAAAAAAAAAAAAAAAAGTGTCAAAGTTCTTTTTTTATAAAATAANAAAAAAAGTAGTGTCAGAGTTCTGATTTGATGAAATGAGAAATGGCCTCTACCATGTTAAAAGAGCAATCATAATATTGTCTTTACGTAGATCTTCCAGCACTGAAAAGACTAAAGGAGGTTTACTGATATTGGCAATGGAGGTGTCCTAAGTCTCTTTGCTATTTACAGAAGATTCCTAACACAGGCAATTCTTATCATGCTTGTTTACATGAAGAATACTTACCTAGAGCTATTCCCTGTCTCTTTGAACAAATATTTACATCTGCAAGAAGCTTTACATGTGTGAGCAGTCTCGTGTGTGATTTCAGTAGGGCTATTGACATGCTTGCAAAATTAGAGCAATCTTTTGTAGGCTGTGAAAATTCTGTACCTTTTCTATCTATTTCTCAACTTGCTAAAACTTTTCCTATGCACTCTAGTGTCTGAGCAAGCCCTGAAACTGTCCAATATAGACATATAGACATATATTTATATCTATTAAAGTAACCTAGAAAATATAAATTGCATGTATTTGGTTTAGAAAATCTGGTTTTGCATTTTTTCTATTGTCTAGCTGATTGCTTATTATTACAAATTTCAGCAGTAAACTAATATTCAAATATGCAATTTAATGGTATTTATCATATGAAAGAAAACTTATTTTTTCTTGTTGTCACATGCTTAGAACAAGAAGACAATTTGTAGTGACTGCATTGCCGTTCCATGGAATAATGTTCTCTGCCTCTGCATATTCCTCAATCTGCCAGCAATCAGATGGATTTTTGAATAGAAGATAAAACAAACACTGCCATTCCACAGCAAATTCAAACAAGACATGCATTGCTGAAATATTTGAAAAGAATCCATGAAATATACTACTAAAGATGTAAAGAGTGAAATATATTCAACAAATTATTTCAGCTTTCATACAGCAACTTGAGGTCTGCCTGCCAGATGTACAGGATGCATTTTCTCATGCAGAAAAAAGATTCTTTTTAAAAACAAAACCAAAAACAAAACAAAACAAAACAACAACAACAAAAAAAACAACCAACCAAACAAAAAAACCCAAAAGAAAACCTATTGTGTTGCATTCACATGCACAGAGAATTTTAGAGTGTCAAATCATTAAGTTCCATGTAATTTTAGTTTCTCTTTCTTTAACTGATGCTAGGAAATACTATATCTGATTTTCCCACATTTACAGCAACAACTGGATATGTAGTGACATTTTAATGTCAGACTATGCACCTTATGGACTTGACAGTTTCACTAGCTCTTTGAAGAATGAAAGGAAGCATTCAAACCTCCCTCTGCTGGATCAGCAGAGAACAGCTACCTGGTTACTTTGAATCTTCAGATTTGGCTAGATATTAAACTAGACACAGTAAGGTCCTGCTTGTTACTGAAAATGAATCATGATACCTTGATGTGTTAAATAGGCTTAGGTCACACTTAATTTTCATATACTAATCCAGTATATACTGTTACTGTGAAACCATATAAGGCTGTCAAAGTTTTGCTTTGCTCATTGAAGGCAAATCTTTACTAAATTGTTCCGGTGTGTGCAATTGCAATGAAAGAACCTGAATGAGGTACACATGAGGCCTAAATTAGATCAAGTATGTTTCTAGGGAATTATAGAATAATAGGTTTGGATAAAGTCTCAGGAGGTCATTCAGCTTGTCCCTTTGTCCCGAGGTAGAATCAACTATGTGTGTGCCATTTCTATCCTCAGTTATCTCTAAGTCTTAGATATTCTTAAAGCTCTGTAATTTTCACACTCCTCCCTATCACTAAAGTATTCAGGTTTGGTTTTTTTTTTTCATTTGAATGACTTATGATAACATCTTATTTTGTCCTCTGATATTTTGTTGTTGTTTTCTTTCCCAAGATCACACCTTCCAAAGATAAAAGAATGCAGGAAAAAAAAAAAAAAAGCTTTAGAAAATGTAGGATAATAAGACAATATTACTTAAGACAAACTCCTACTAGTTTCAGTGAGTAACTGCTATTATAGCAGGATTCAGTGAGCAATAATTCTGCATTCTTCTCATACACTGCCTTCATGACTTTGTACACCTTGATCACATCCTTGCCTTCCAAACTGATGATTCCCAGCATGCAGCTATTATTCACAGGTGTGTATTCCATCCCTTTAGCCATTTTATGGTTGTTTTTTGTTGTTGTTGTTGTTGTTGTTGTTTTTCTTTTTCTTTTTCTTTTTTCTTTCTGTGTATTCACTGTTATAGCCTTCTTGAAATACAGGCAATGGAACAGCACACAGCACTCAAGATGTAGAAGATGCCTTCTCTCGCTCTCAGCAGTCTTTCTGATGGTGTCCGACATTTGGTTGCCTATTTTGGCTGCCACTGAACATTGAGATGGTGGCTTTGGAGAACTGTCAATGAGGACTCCAAGTTGCCCTTACTAAGCTGTAACTGCCTGTAGATAAAAAAAGATTAATCATGTAAACAATGTCTTTTCAGGGATGTCTCATGCTTATTACTACTCAGAAAAGGTCAGGGTGATACTAAAGCAAGCACAGTAGTTGCTTCCATCAATTCAATTTTCTGTTTACTCCAGAGTGGTTTTGTAGAAAAAAGAGTTCTAGATCTCCAAAGTGACTGAAAAAATGGGTACATTTTTAAACAGCAGAATCTATGAACATACTATTTAAAAGAAAAAAAGAAAGCTTCTGAAGTTAAAGTTTTGTCCTCCTACTAAGAAAATGAATCTCATAAAGGCGAGCACTGAAGCTCAAGAAGGAAATTAAAATGTCATGTTTTGTTCAGTCAGCTTCTTTGCTTTGAGATTCTATTTCTCATATAAATGGTGATTCAATACTGTTGCTAATGCTCACGACAAAAGCCTGTATTCTACTTCTTAAGAACTTTATGTTCTATTTTTTAAGAAGAATTAAGAATCTCAACTATGTCTTATCTTTGAAATAGGAAGAAGGCCAGGAAACCTAGCATCGTTTGACATATTTGGAGAAATACGTTGTATGATGTAGGTGTGGATAGTGCATCTGTTAGCCAGTGAATCATGCAATAGCATATTCCTTGTTTTTGATTTTGAAGATGATTATTGTGCCAAGACATATCAAAAAAATGAACGTGTCTAGAAGAAGAAAAGTTCACACTGTAATGTAATGTACTCAGTGACTGAGTAGCAATGGATGGGAAAGAGCATGGGATGACTGTAGTCCTGGGACTACTTCCGTGGCCCAGAAGAGATATGCAGTTATTCAGGATGCATAAAAGTAGGTGCTGAAATAAACAATATTCAGAGAGTATGAGTATTCTCAAAGGATAACTCTGAAAATTTAGTGCCTTTAGAGGTCTGTTATATTGTCTTTAATAGGTATTGAAAGTGGTCTGTCCCTCTCAGTGCTGATGGTCAAACTATTTTCATTCTCATTGGCAAGGAAATTTGGGGTAGTGGAGAGTAGGTTTCCTGACAGATGCACAGCACATTTACAAAGTATAAGCAGCATCTAGGGAAATTATCAAAGCTCTTTCATCTAAAAGTAATAACTATTGGTCTATCATTGGTCTCTGACAATAATTCTCCAGAGTTTATGCCACTGGACTCCTTTTAAAACCGTGCATCTGCCACTGGTTCTTTAAATCACAGTCGCATGATACAGTATGTAAGAGTTTTATGACGGTCTTAGTTTTATTGAGCTAATTTAATAAAATGCAACATGCTAGAAGCACTAATAAAAAGAAACATCCCTTTCAGATTTGCTGCCTTGGATAACCTTTGCTACAAAATCCGAAATGCACACTGCATTAATGTAAGATAATTATTGCATCAGAATAAGTACGTAATGTACCATGGTACATTTTTGATGACACAAGTCAGTGCCATTTTGCCCAAAACAACTGCTAATGGTAACTCATACTAAATCACAATTAGAAGGCGATTTATGTCATGAATATATATGTCATGACTTATGCAGTATGTCTGTTCTATAGATGCAAGAAAATGGTAGTGAGCCATATACTCTACAGCACTCCATTTATTTTTGGTACAGAGTTAGGCAAAACAGTTTATCTAGCAGAATTTTGCATACTTAAGGAAAAATGTGTTGCATTTTTGTACATCTATGTTGAGCTACCAGTCTCCAAAACTGGAAGAGAGTTTTGTTAAAAGCAAGTATACCACCTGGTATTTTTTGATCATGGGTCAGTCTACACGACACCAGGCCTGCTGGTGACAGACAGGGTACAAGTGTCTCAAAGAGGGAAAAAGATCTTTGCACAGAACTTAGCAAGGTTCATTGAAAGAGCTTTAAATTAGCTATGAAAAGGGAAAGGCATAAAACCAGACTTGCTAGATATAAGCCTCGGCATGGCACACCAACTTTTGAGGGACAGTGTGATAGCGAGGTCCTTTGGTCTGCTGTCTCAATGGAGGTAAGGGATGGAGGTCCGTGTGACAGCAAAGAGAAAAGAGTTATTGATGTGTTAGAAACCACTGAAGTGCCTGAGAATGGTCACATAGCAATTAGCTCCCCACCCCCCCAAAAAAAAAAAAAAAGGTTGTGGGACCAATAGCCCAACTAAACTGCATCTACACCAATGCACGCAGCA
>VXBL01002593.1:3889-14554 GCA_013400195.1 Aramus guarauna
CAATAAAACATCTCCCCCCCCCCACCCCCTCCTCCTTTAAATGACAGGGTTGGGGACTGGAAGGAGCGGTAAAAACTTGCCTACAAGGCAGAGACAAAGGGGTCTCGCTGCCAGCTCCTCGCAGAGCCGGAGTTAACCTCTTCCCTGGTGGGACACAGCTTCCAGACGCCGGGAACCAAGCGTGCACAGTCCCCTTTGCAAGGCAAGAAGAAGGAGAGTAAGGAGTTAGCTCAGAAATATTTCTCTCTAAAAGACTTCCAGCAGCCAGGGACCCCACACTCGCTTGCTGAGGAAAAAAAAAAGGAAAAAGAAAAAAAAAAAGAAAAGAAAAAAAAGAAGGAAAAAAAAAAAGCACTTGAGAAGCTGTTTTTTTCCATGACGTGGAAAAATATGGATGGGTTGGTTTGAGGTCTGAAAGTGTGCTGAAAATCTCAACAACTTGATGGTTTAGGGGAAAGCTGGTTGTGAAAGAGCTGTGGTTGCTCCATTTCTCCTAATTCCAGCCTCAGCAGGGTAAACTCTGAACCCCCAGTTCCCGCTTTTCCTCCCAAAACCTTGGGAAACAGAATCCTGGGGTGGGGACACACACTGGTATTTCATCAAAGATCAAAAAGAGGCATTTTCTAGCGGAGGAAGGAAAGGGTTCAGGGGGAAGTTCCCTCCTCACGTAGGTAGTCAAAGGCTCTGCTCTTGGCGAGGAAATGCCTTCCTTGGATTAGGGAATATTTCAAACAGCCTTTTCCAGCTGAAGCGCTGGGAATAGTCACACGGATGCTTCGCCGCTCTGCTGCTTCCTCTTAGGACACGGCAAGAAAAAGCAGATCCCCATCTCGGCTTGACCCGTCCCGTTCATTTCCCCCCTGTCCCTGTTCCCAGGAGGAAGGATGAGGCCCCTGCTCTGCTGCCTGGGGCTGGCCGCTCTCCTGGGACCCTGCTTGGCCTGTCCCACTGCCTGCTCCTGCTCCATCAAGAAGAACGGGCGGCTGTTGGCTGAGTGCGCCTACAAAGATCTCCAGGAGGTACCCGAGGGGTTGTCCTCCAACGTGACCATCCTCACCTTGTCGGCCAACAGGATTGGCCGGTTGGGGAAGGGCTCCTTCACCGAGGTTCCCGAAGTGCAGTCGCTGTGGCTGGGTTACAACCAGATTGGGGTGGTGGAATCGGGGGCTTTTGCCTTGTTGGCGCACCTGAAGAACCTGGACCTGAGCCACAACAAGATTGCAGATTTCCCCTGGCAGGACCTCCGTAACCTCAGCGGTCTGCAGATCCTGAAGATGAACAACAACCGCCTGGCCGGGCTGCCCAGGGACGCTTTCCGCTCCTTGAAGGACCTGCGCTCCCTCTGGCTCAACGACAACGAGTTGACCACCCTGGCCGAGGGCACCTTTGATAACCTGCCCTCCCTGTCCCAGCTGCAGATCTTCAACAACCCCTTCAACTGCTCCTGCAAGGTCTTCTGGCTGAAGAAGTGGACCGAGAACACCTCCGTCTCCATCACCAAGGGGGGGTCTACCCTGTGCGTGGCTCCCAGCAGGCTGAAGGGCAGGGCGGTGACGGACATCCCCGACCACCACTGCGTTGCCCCCTCCGTGCAGCTCACCTACCTCTCCAACCTGGACAACACCGTCATGTACGATGGCCTCACCCTGACACTGCACTGCAGCGTGGCGGGCAGCCCTCCACCGGAGATCAGGTGGAAGATTCAGACCTCCAGCCGCCGCGTCGAGATCAGCGGGCCCAACGTGGCGCGGGATGGAAACGTCAAGCAGAGCCAAGAGCGCTTCTTGGTCTTCAAGAATGGCACCATGGCCATCCCCAGGTTCAGCAAGGAGGATGAAGGCATCTACACCTGCCTCGCTGTCAATGACGTGGGGACACGGGATGTCTCTGTCAACGTGGCCTTGGCTGGGTCGGAGAATCCGGCTGAAGACCTGCTCCGAGATGACCCCCAAGCCAGCCACCTCGGGGGTCAGAGCTGCTACAAGGGGGATGAAATGGATCCCTCTGGTGCCGGAGAAAAGCTGGTCATCATTTACCACGTGCCAAGGGAGTCAAAGAGCAGGGCTGGAGGAGCGGGGCCCCAGGTCCACCTGGGGACCCTCCTGCTGCTTTTGGGCATCGCGCTCTGCTGGTAAAGGGAGGAGGAAATGGTGCCTTGGGGGGGTTCCCCCTCTTTCTGTAGCATTTATCTTCACGTAGTGCCATGCCTTTGCTGAGCTTCTGGCGGTCAGGAGTCAAAGGGGGCCGAGTCTCAGGCCCAGGGCTGGTAGCTCAACCCCTCCTTAGATGGGGGTCAGGGCTGGGCTCTATTAATTGAGAGCTTCAAACAAGCTCGGGTGATGTAGAGCAGATCCTCACCGTGCTGCTGCTTTCCAGGTGTCCAAATCCGCCACCTCCTGACATATCTCCCTCCTGAGACCAAAGCGCGGCTGCAGGATTAAATTCCAACCTCAACAGGGCGACCATCACCCATCCCCAGAGCCCACCACCACAAGCCCTCCTCCACCCACAGCAGTCAGCTGCGACCAGGGAGGGGATCTCTCGCAAAGAGGATCCCGTCGGTCCAGCGGCACCAAAGATGACATCCCCGCCATGGCCAGCGCCCGGGCCCTTGGCCAGCCAGGCGCATCCTTCCTACCACCAACCTCACGTGAAGCACCAGGAGCAGGATGACCAGTCCGAGAGTGGGGAATAACCTGGGCACGGGGTCCCTGGGGGACAGAGATACGATGGGTACGGTAGGACACGTTGGATGGGGCCAGGGGCTTGGATCAGGTCATTTTTGTGGAGCAGGAAAAGCTTTTCCTCAGGCTTCATCCCTGCAGGAGCACAAAGGGCTCCCGCTGGCTGGGTGCTGGGAGCACCCAGGGTGCCTGCACCCTCCCTGCATGTTGCAGGATCAGGCCCTGCCACCCTCGGAACCTCTCCCAAATGTGATACAGCTGATTCTGCCCCCCCCACCGCCACCCCTCCTTCCCTTTACACCACTGAAGCCTGAGGTCCAAAAGGCTCAGCTGGGCTGGACCCACCGAGCTGCCCTACTCCGGCTCCGACCCCGGCAGGGAGGGATTGAGCCCAAAAAGACCAAAATAATTTCCCAGCTCTCCTCTCTGATGGGAAACCGAGTGTGGGCTGTATGATGAAGCAGGAGGAAGAAAGATCGGGAAAACCCAGATGACAGAGAGAGAAACTGAACTGACCTACAAGCCATAAATACACTCCTTAAGTGCTTTAGCATTCCCACGCGGGACATATATACCATTCCCGGCTGCCCCAGGGTGTTGGGGGACCCCTCGTCTCATGGCGGGGGGCTGAGCATCTCCATCTCCCCCGCCCCGAGGCATGGGCGGTCCGGCTCTCGTGCCTTTGCCAGTGCTCGCCTGCGGGAGCCGGATGGACCCCTGCAACTACCTTCGCCTTATAACCAAAACTGTACGGACAATAGTCCCAAGCACAATAAATACCTTTTTTTAAAAAANGTGTGCTGCCTCTGTGCACCCCCAAACCCAGCATCATCTGGGGTACCACAGCTCGTCACCAATCCCCTTCCCCCCCCCACACACACCCCATAGCATCCTCCCGTGATGACCCTGGAGGAAAGATGCACTTATAGGGTACCCCAACCCCCTCCCTCCATCCCTGCCTGCAGCAGGCAGGAGAAGGCAGCGAGGCCAAAACCAGCTGTCCCGGAGCCTCAAGCCTCCAGAGAAGCTCTCCAGCCCCACGGTTGGGTGTCCAGCCAGCTCGCAGGGTAAGGAGAGGGGCAGCCGAGGAGCTGCCACACGCCAACACCGGCCGGGTAACAGTGCCGAGGTCTCCGCGGGGGTCCCGAGGCAGAAACAGCCCAGAACCGGCCAAGCAGCTCCTTGCACCAACGGCTCTTGAAGCTAACAAGCAGGCACATATTTTTCCCATTACAAGCAGAAAGGATGAAAAAAAAAAAAACAAAAACAAACCACAAAAAACTCCAAAAAAACAAAACAAAACACCAAATCCCCACATCACTGCCCCGACGAGAGTTTTGGTTTCATTTTGTAGGACGCAACTTTTTACATCAATTTTATCCCAGTCAGGGTCCTCCCCCTCCCTGGGACTAGGCGAGTACAGGAACTTATTCCTGCAACCTCGGCCGGGAACAGCGTTTGGAATCTGGGATAAGGATAAAAAAAAAAATAACAATATTTAGGCTCCCAGCAGCCCTAAGCCATGTCTGAAATCCTCTGCTCACCTTGCAGAGCCGCTGCTCCCCCAGCTTTGCTGCTGCGTGGCTGCTTTGTTGCCAGAAAGGTGAATTCCTCCGCGTTCGCCAGGTTTACTCATAGCTTTTATGGCAAATTATGAGCGATATCAAGCATCTCTCATTCATAACAAACAGGGCACCCTGCCACCCGGCTCCTGGGTTGGATGAAGCAGGCGGTACCGCGGTTGGCATCGCCGTCCCCACTCGGCACGGCCACCAGCCAGCGCAAGTCCGGGATGCCGCAACCCCCACCAGCTCCTCTCCGTCCTTTTACGTTTGTAAAATCACAGCGTGACCCAGACCCGAATTTCCATTCCCCACGCAGGCAATTTTGTATTAAGGGCTCTTTTCACAGCCAGAGCAGCTCCCTGAACCTCCTCGCCATCAGTTCGAGGTTGGGTGGAGAGGACTGAGGATGCACGGGGGGGAGGGCTATCCCACGGCCATACCGATTTTGGGGGGTTAGAGGGGGGATGAGAAGCCACTATGAAGAAGAGCAGCTCAATTAAACCACAAGGCACCCTGCTTATGTCAAAGGAGGGAAAGAAAACAAGCAAACCAATGAAGCCACCTCCTCTCTTAATCCCAGGGCTGTCATCTCTCACCTCGGTCCCAGGCCACCGCCTGCCAAGATGTCTCCAGGAAGCCCAGGGCAGGGCTGCGTAAACAGATGCCGAAATCCAGCTCCACCCCTGGCCCCGAGCTGGGAAAGTTTTTGGGGATTATGAAGCTGCCTTCAAAGCCCCAGCGCCTGGGAGGCTGGAGAGGGGTTGGAATGGGCTGCAAGGGACACCCCTGCACCCACCAGCGCCTCGTCTCTCCCGTGCTCGGAGGTGCAAACCCCGGAGCTGGGCAAGCAGCAGGAGTTACGCCTCGGGTTTCTGTCATCTTCAAAAGATCCCAGATCTGCCTCCGGTGCCACCGCTGTCACCCTGTTTGGTGACATCGTGCCAGACAGTAATCAAATAAGATTAAAACAGTGTTGGTCAGGGCGGCGGATGCGACAGGATTTTGAGCATCCAAGCGCACCGGGTGGCTGTTCGGGCAGTGCCTGCGGGCAGCATCCTCTCCTTGCTGGGATGGAAAGGGATGGGGCGGGAGGTGGCTCCCACCCAGGGAGCTTCAACCTCATGAGGAGATGCCAGGACACTCTAGGCAAACCTCAAAACACAGGGCTCAGGCTTGTTCAACCCCAAACCCCACCGACGGTGCTGCAAGGGGGGCATGGGGTCCTTTAAAGCCTGCAAAGAGCGGGTCTGCTCACCTCCGAGGAGATTCCCGGGGCAGAGGGTGTAGGGAGCCCAGCAGCCCTACTCCATGCAGGGTGGGCTGCGAAGTCTCAAAGGCACCTGCTTTCGCGAGGCTGAGGTGTTTGGGGTGGAAGAGTAAGGAGCCACCAGTACAACTTAGCAAGAGCCCTGCTTGCTGCCTGCAATGGTGGGCTGATGCCGGGCATCGTCCCCGCCACCGAAGGTGGGATTTTTAAGGGACACATCGTGGGAAGAGGTGATCCCTCAGCACCTTGAACACCTACCTTTGGTGCTTTAGCCACAAAACATCCTATTTCGGTTCCCATCCTTTACAGGAGCTGTGGTTTAGGGGCCAAACGTTTTGACAGGAAAGCAAACCGTTTAAAATTTCCCCAAGGTGGGGAGGGCAATCACAGATTTGACCAAGCAGATCTACCACAAATCCTCTGCTGAGCAAGGTCAGTCCCAACCATCACCTGGAGACACAGCTACGACGGTCCCGATGTCCCTCCTGCCAGGTCGGGCTTATTCGGGAACAGCCAGGAGACCAAGCACACTCCGAGCACAGCAATGAGGTATGTGATTTATTAACCTTCCCCGACTTGGCACGTCCAAGCAAGGTGTAAAACTGCTTTCTATGGATTCAAGCGCAGCTCGCTCAGAGGGTCGCTGGCCCTGGGAAACCGCTGGCTTTAAATAAAACAGGGTGGCAGCGAGAGGCACCGAGGGGACAAGAGTTACGGGGAGTAGAAAACTAATGGTTCTGCAACCTCATGGCCCAGAGCAGGAGCAGATGGGGAATTCAGCCTTTCATAATATTTTTTGGGGAGGGGGGAGGTGGTGGTGGGGAAAGTCCCGGGATTAGGTACAGTGCCTGAGGAGAGCCAGGATCAGACCTGAAAGGGAGAAGCTGGGGATGGGGTTGGCATCGCCGAGATAGGGGCAGCTCTTCGTGCTCAGTGTGGCCGAGGAGTCCTCCATGCACACAGACACACACCTTCTCTCTCTTTGCCACGTGTTGGAAAGGCAACTGGCTGAGAACCGGCGGGCTCATTGCAGGAGTGACTTTTAAGACGACGTTTCTGAGATGCCTGAAGGGTTTAGCTTGGCTCATCAATCCCTCTCCATCTAGGTCAGGCTCGGAGGTGACCCATTGGCCTTGGCTGTGTCTTCACCTCTAGACCTTGGTAGTGGCTCAGCATGGACCTAGAGTGAAAAACCAGCCCCCATCATCGCTGGAGAGGGACCAGAGGCTGGAGAGGGGCAAGAGGTGCCCAAAACTCCTGCCAGTGCAGGAGGAGTGTCAACAGGAGATAGGGTTGGGATGGAACGGGAGCGTGTGTGGGAGGCAGAGAGAAGTGGGGGGCATCTCCAGAGGTCAGGGCTTGGCGGGGCTGAGCTGGGTGCCGTTGGCCGTGGGGTCGGAGAGGGCGGTTTTCCGGCAAGCCGTCAGCGAGGGGTTGTTGAGGAGGGTGTAGGCCAGCCACCACCGGGCTCGGCTCTGCTTGAACCTGGCTCTGCTCGGCGGCACCTTCTTGGGCTGCATCAGCTGGATGCCTGAAAGGAGATGTGGAGGAGGCGGGGGGTAAGATGACGATTTCAGTCCCCTTTTGCTGGGACTGCCCAGATGCCATCTACACCCTGGGGTGAAAGCAGATGAGCCCCATCCTGCCCTTGCACAGGCAGAGGAACGGGAACAGCTCCTGGGATGGAGATGGTGACACACACCAAGCAGAGGAGGGGGTGTAAAAGCGGAGGGAGCAGCAGAACCACAACCCTAAAAGGTCCCTGTAGCACCAACAGCATCTCTAGAGGAGCAGCAAATGCACGGAGGAGACCCCAGTGCCACCCCACAGCAATGCCTGTACATCCCCGCTCCGGTTGACGCTGGGAAGGTCTCACCTTCTTCCACGTTGCTGGCCTGGACCCCTGGGGGGCCCTCTGGTTTGGCCAGCTGGAGAAGCAGCAAGCAAAAAGCTTTCATCACCGGGTGGGACTGGCTGACCTCGATTTTCAGATAGTGGCAGTACGTGTGGTAGCCTGGGGGAAACACAGCCCACTGTAAACACGTGTGGAGGGGGCCAGACTTCGTGGTTCCCCCTCCCTCCTCCTCTCCTGCCCTGGAGCAAAGAGGAGGGTTGTTGTCCAGGCTCCATCTCTGCTCTGCCAGAGCAGCTCTGCCTCCAGACATGGGGATGTGCTCCGCTCCCAAAATCCCAGCAGGAAAAGCAGAGGAAGGGCCGAACTCTCCTCCCCACTGCTTTTATCACAGCAGAGATGAGGGCCTGCTGTCTGTGGGAATGGGGCCGGCCACTGGTGAAGCCCAGGAGACCCCAGCAGGGCATCACCCACCCTTGGGGGTGGATGGAAAACCAGGACTGAGCAGGCACAGGAGGAGCCACTCGCTCCAGTTGTCCCACCTGCCCGTTTCTGAATGCGGAGTGCGAGGACCTGAAGCCACCCACGGTCCCAGCAGCTCCAGGTGATGCAGGAGTCCCTGGCCATGTCCCCCCAGGAGCTTGATGGTGGGAGAAGGGTCCCCATGCTCACAGAGGTGCTGCAAAGCGACCCAACCTCGTGTCCTACCTGGGTCGAAGGTCTCCACGCCGCGGTTCAGCAGGCTGATGTCCAGCTGGCAGAAGTGGATGGCGTTATAAAGGCCAGAAATGACCATTCTCCACACCCCGGCCAGGACACCCACCAGGACGTTGATGGGGAAGAGCAGGTAGGTGACTATGTAGAGAGCTCGCCTGTGGGTTGGAGGAGGAGGAGTAAGGAACACAAACACCACCGGACGGGAAGCACTGCCCTTCCCTGCCAGAGAAGCCTCCTGCCAAAATAAGCCTCCCACCCTTCCCCTCCATCCTTGGCAGACACACTCCCTGCTTGAGATGTCTCCATCCCATGGAGAGAAGCAAACACCCTTCAGGGCTCTTGGACTGGTGTGCCATCAAGACTTCAACGTTTGGTCTCCAGCACACATACGGTCTCCACTTAAACCAGACAAATCATGAGTATGGTGGACACCAGCTCCTGTGGAAGCCAGAGGAGCCTACAGCAGACTCCCCACAATGCTGCCAAGTGATGGAGGTGATGGAAGTGCCTTGACTGGACAGAGCAGGACACCTACATCCATCTGTCACGCTGGTCCTCAGCCTGAGGAGACAGCTTAGGCAGTGACACCATGTGTGAGCGAGGGACCAGATCTGCTGGCAGCGTCAGAGCCAGTCCAAGCCAATTCTGAGGGATCTGGGCTTCCTCTGAGGCTTGCAAATGGGGTGGTGGAGCAGGGCAGAAACCTCACCCCACTGAAATCAAGGCTGGAAATGGACCATGGCCCTCCAAAGCATCTAAAGAAACCTTTCTGGGGGCACAGAGTCACTTAATCCCCTCAAACCCACAGGCTTTCCCCTTGAGTTCACGGCACAGAGGGTTCCACCACCTCAGGGGCACGTGTAAACCCAATGCAGTCCCGGGGTCCCGGGCCTCGTGCGGGACAGCTCTGCCCCAAAGACCACCCCCCCACCCCCCGACCTCCCCATACCTGTTGGTGAGCTCCTTCCGAAGGGGTTGCTGCTCTAGGAATTGGTAGTGAGCTGCCAAATTTTGCACGATGACTGCAACCACCAGGGTCAACCAGAAGGGCCTGGGTGGGAAGGAAGAGGCAGGTTGGACACCAGGAGGGTCCCAAGCGTGAGACACCATCCCAGCCAGCAGCAACCTCCAGCAAAAGTTGAAAGAGCCCAAGACAGAGCCTCCCCTTGACAGAGTACCCCAAAACACACCACGGACATGGCACCCGCTCGGGTCTTCCGCCCCTCCCCGCGCGCTCACCACATGTTCTGAATGATTTTGAAGAGGTGCGTGTTAGTGCCGGACTGGAGCGGGATGACGAAGAGGAAGGTAAACCCCACCGAGCAGATGAAGAAAATCACTTGCTGGATGAGGAGACCTGGGAGGGAGAGGCAGGGACAGAAACCATGGTGGGGGGAGGATGGAGAAGCGGTTCTCGTTCTTGCTCTTATTCCCCAAACCCATGTTTGTCGCTGAGCACATCTTTCATTTTAATCCTATAAAAAGCCTGCAAAATCCTTACCTGCCTCCCCCGCTCTGAACACAATGCTCTGCGCGGGATTTAATTACAAGTTCAGCCTTTCTTATCGCTCCCCACATTATCCCCGCTGAGAAGAGCCATCACTCGGGGCTGCAACTATGATGCCTCATCATAAAAATCAGCCCGAGCTCTGATTTCTAATCATAAATCGCACCGAGATCAGCAGCGGCTGTGGTTCCTTGTGCTCGAGCTTGTGCTTCACCTTTGCTGCTTTGCTTTAAACGACTTGAAACCCAAGGATTTTAAGCAGGAGGTAGAACCACGGCAGCACGGCGAGACGCAGCCGGCTCTGCCGAGGATGCACCCAGCGCTGGGTGGCCAAAGGAAAGGTGCTCCTTGCTGGCAGAGGGGTGCAAGGACCGATGCTCCCCAGCTCCTACACTGATCTCTGCAATCCACCTGCAAAATAGGTCCTCTTTCCCAAGGGGAGGTCACCAACAGACCTGGTGGTACCCTCTGTCCTTCCGTCACGACCCCGGACCCTCGGCTTGAACTCTCCTCTGCAGCCTCGGGGTGCGGGTCTGGTTGGGTGTTGCACATGCATCACCCCAGACGCTGCCCAGAGTCACCTCCCGTGGGGCAGAGAGGCCTTAAAATGTCTCCAGACCACGGTGGGATGAAGATTTCTACCCTCTTTGACGTGCTCCACCCATCTGTGGGACAAGCCAAGCCTCCCGGCCAGGGAGACCCAGGCTGCGCTGGGGGGAGATACGCAGCAAGGAGCATCCGGGATGTAAAGACTGGGACCAGAGGAGACAGACAGCCCTTTGCACGAGATGCTGCGACAGCTTCTCAAATCAAAATATTTGGGCTTGAGCCAAAACGACTCATCGTTTCCCCCCACCCCCCNAGTGACAAGGTCAAGGCCAGAGGAGCGGGTACCACGGCCGTACCTGTGCATCACCAGCGTCCTCAGCAGCATGGCGCAGGTCAGCAGGCAGCACAGCACCAGCGAGCAGATGTAACAGACTGCGGAGGAGCGGGGAGGTGGGGGGGGGGGGATGGCCGGGTCAGGGCTGCGGCCGGCAACAGGATTTTATTGTCAAAGGTGTCTCGGGACC
>VXBL01002593.1:87772-131683 GCA_013400195.1 Aramus guarauna
TGGTAGCCATTGTGGTGTTGGATTTTCTTCCTCTCTTCTAATTTGAGCCTGTTTTCTAGAATATTATAAAATCATACAAGTGCAGTAATCACCAGTCGATAATAAATAGGTATTTGTTAGTCCACAAAGTTAAAGTGCTTTGAGAAGGGATTTCAGAAGCTCTATCCTAGACTGAGGGTCAGGGGGTTCTTGGAAATGTAGTGCAGTAGGAAGCTCTGGCCTGTTGTCCGTAGTCTGCGGTCGTGAGAGGGACGTGGCATCTCTCCCCCTTGCCAAAAAAAGACCCCTTGGGCACTCTTGAGCGTCTCCGAGCGGGCACGAAGCAGGAGCTGTGCCGCTGCGACAGGTTAGCGGAAGCGTAAGATACCGTGCCCCCCCCCGGCTCCATTACACCGCCGAGGCCGGGGCGTTCCGGCGGGCAAGAGAGCTGGGAAAGGCTCGGCCGAGGCTGGGGATCGCCCCTCACCCCCAGCCGCAGGGACAGCATCCCCTTTTTCACAGTTTAGTCTTGCTCGGAGACCTCAAAGCTCAAGGGAATCAACCCTGGACCTCCCTCTGTCCCCTCACTGCAAGGGAGAGGGAGGCGGATCTGCTCCGGGCGGTGGAGACAGCTCGTAGCCCCCCTCCGAGCCCGCGGGCATCGCCCTGAGATCGGCAGCGTGCCGCCGCTTGCCCTGAGGAAGCCGGGTCCCTCTCCCCGAGGAGAGGTGCTGGGAGCAGGAGCTGCCCGCTGCCCGCAGATAAATGCCCTTAGCTGCCTGCAAAGGATTTGTGCGTTTAAAACTTCTTCCCAGGGCCTCCCCCCGGGGTTTGGTTTGGGTTCTGCTTCCACCTTCCCTTCCCCGCACCCCAAATGCAGTCACCTTCCGAGGCTTTTTTCCATGCAAAATGCTAACTTTGTGCCTGCCCTTGCCTTGCAGGTTTCCAGCCCTAGTTTCCCCGATCTCCCACCCGTGTCAAAGCCAGCTGTAAAAAAAAAAAACCAAACCAACCACCAAACCAAAACCGATAAACCAAACCCTAAACCCATTCCAGAGCCCAATTCTCCAGCCCAGAAGCGGACTCGTATGCGACCCCGGGAGTGGTCCAGCTGCTTGCCAACCCCAACAGACATTAGCCACTGAAAACTTGGGAGGCATCAGTCCCCGCGCTCGGAGCGAAGCACAGATCAACCCCTTAGAAAGATGAAGGGCTTGGCTCGTCCTCTTCATCACATGCACGTTCCCAAAGAGAGGAGTCATCGTGCCCCGAGGATCAGTGCATGCACGTCGGCAGAAGTCCGCACCCAGGGTGGGCTCAGGCCGATAACTGGTACAGAGCGACCAGCGTAGGCTCGGGGAGAGGCCGACACCGCTCCCTCTCTCCGCACCCCTGGGTACGGCGAACGTCCCTCGTGTGTTAGGGTACCCCCTTCCCTCCCCGTCCCCAAACCCTGCTCCGTCTTGGCCCTGCAGCCGCTCCTTCCTCACCACGACTCTTCCACCAAGGCCGCAGAGGGAGGGATTGCTGCCCAAGAGCCCTTTCGGGCCAAGTCAAACGTTAATGTCCAAGGAATAAGAAAGAGAACGGGGATCTCGCCTCAGGAGCCGGGACAGCAAGTGCAGGAAGAGCGGCGGCAGCCAGGATGGTGGGAACAGAGTCCTGTCTTGTTCAGTGGAAGAGCTCCACCAAAATCACCATCAGGAGCAGCTGCAGCCAAGAGCCAAACGTCACGGTGGCCTGACCCTTCTGGGGCATGAACCTGAGCTGGTTCACCAAGCGTTCCTTCACCAGAGCCTGCTTGAAGCCGTCCTCCTCTGAGACGCAGACGTAGTGGCCGTAGTGAACGTGGCTCACGTTTTGGATGAAGTGGAAGCAGTTCTGCTGGGGGTGGGTGGTGTTGCAGGTCTTGATGAGGCTGTTGTTGTGGTACCAGTTGTAGGTGGCATAGTGGGACTCGATGGGACAGTTGAGGTAGTAGCGGGAGAAAGGGACAACCGTGATGTTCTGATAGTCATCCACTGGAAGAGATTGAGAAGGGGAGGGTGAGACAGGCATCTCCAGGAACCGCGGATTCCCTCCCCCCAAGTCTGGAGGGAAGAAGGGCTGGGTTTGTGCGGACACGTTACACGGCCATTTAACAACAACGGCAGGACCTGACCCATGCCCGAATGATGTCCACGGGATTCTTCTCCCTGGACATCAGCAACCGCCGAGACTTGCTTGGTGCCTTGTTCTCATTAACAGTCTCGTCACGGTGATTCCCGGTTCCCCGGCGATGAGTTGCAACACCTTCCACAGCCCATACCAAGACTTGAGAATCAGCTATCCTGGCCCGAACATCCCCCGGACGCATGGCCTACAGCTCAAAACCTTCACGTACCTTCTTTAACATCCCCCTTCTGGCATTTTCCTTGCCACGGGCGCAGGTTCAGGTTCTGACGCACCTCCCTAGCAGATGGGAATAAGCATTAACGTCAGGAGGACAGACACGAGGCTCAGCAGCTCTTGACAGTCAAGTGCTCTACACAGCACCCCAACCAGCAGAGCTACGTCATTTCTAACAACAAAAAAGCGGCTGGGTGCTCCAAACGCGTCAAGCGCTCCCTCCCCAGAGCAGGGGTGCTGCGGGAGGGACGGATCCATGCAGAGGTACGGTTTTTGGGGACAGCACAGACGCCTGTGCCCTTATTGCAGGGACACGACGGGCTCATTTCTCTCTGTGATGGGAAGATGGGATCAAACCCACGCGTGGCCCTGGCCAGGAAAGGGAATACTGAGGGTCTGGGTGTTTCTCACGTGGAAACAACCGGCTGAAGGTGATGGAGAAACAACAAGCTGTCGGTGCCACGTACCGGTTCAGATAAACGGACTGACAGCTCCCATTGAACCACCCGCAGTACGGATCCCTCGCCAGCAAGCAGCTGTCGCAGTTGTTGCGATACAGCCTGCACATGTCCATGGGTATCTGCACGACTTTTTTTGTTGAGCCGACGTACAGCATCGCCTGCAGGAGGGAAACAGAGGGCCTGATCGTCTCAGCATTGCGCCTCGGTGTCACCCTACGAGTGTCTAGCGCTTCTCCTGCAGCTTCACTGTGATACTGAGGGGGAATTTCACCAGCGGGGTTGGTAGGTCTCCAGGCAACGCAGTCCTACGTCCCTATCGTGGGACAAGCAGCCAACCTTCCCCCACCAGCCCTGCGTATAAATCGGTTTGCTCCATCAGTGACAGCAGTGTTGTCACCTCCAGGACGGAGCACCAGCGCTGTCTGACAGCTCATCTGCTGGCAAGGCCAGACAACGAGAGGGGAAACTGCCGGGGAAGGAGAACACCGCGCTGGGATTTGGCCCAGGGAGCAAACAGCCTCGTTCTTCCCTCACCTCCAGAGGAGGGGAGGTGTCCGATAAGCTCCGTTGACCACTGCAAGCTCACCCAGAGGCTACCTCCAGATCCAGAGGCTGTCATTAAAGCATCTGTCCCTGCCTAACCTGCTGCCTGCTTTTAAAGCTACAATCCCACTGTTTTCCTTTCTACGGAGCAGGCAGAGACTCACCCTCTTGTGGTCCAGGATCATGGACTGGATCGGGTCCTTCTTTGGGAAGACCTGGAGCTCCATGATGTTCTGCACCCCGCCCGGCAGCTCCACGATCTTGTGGATGGATCCCTTGTCTAGAAAAAAAGAAAGTAGAGCCCTGATGAAGCCAGCCGAGAGCAGAAAAGCAAGGCAGAGGGGCTGCAGGCAGGGGCAGGGAAGCCAGGCAGAGAACCAGCAGACAAGACCCGCTCTGCAGAGCCAGGCCTGACTGGATTCCTAAAACCAGCCACCCAGAGAAGACAGGACCTTTCCTGCTAGGGAATCACCCCCGGACAGTCGTGTTTCCCATGGCAGTTGTCATCCTCCCAGCCAAAGAGCCAGGAGGAACTCATTTCCCATCACCCTTCGGGAGCCGGCTGCAGCCTGCGCTTTGATCAGCTGCACTGGAACGGCCTCCGCAACAAAAACCAACCGCTCTCCAGCTCCGCTTTGATCACTGGCCTGTTCTTGCGTGAGCCTCATCTCACCGCTCGCCTCGGGCTGAAACTTGGGGTTTTGCCTTTCTGTTTTTCTAATTAAACTGACTCTCCTCCCCAGTTAAACAACTCCAAACTGGTGATTTAAGAAAAAATGAGTCAGTTCAGTGCAAGGGTGGAAAGACGGGTCCTGAGGGAACACGGAATCCTCATTGTTTACCCTCTTTGAGTACTTGGACTGTTTCCCTTTCCCAAACAGTCGCTCCCTTCTCCACCACCAACCAGGGGAAGGTGACAGATGTGACCCCAGGTCAGGAAAGGATTAGGATCCCCCACCCAGGTGCTGGCTTTTGCCTCCGTGCCCGCCCCAGCAAGGGTGGGCAGCTGCCCTGCCAAGCCCTGCATCTTGGAGCAAGCTCCCAGGCGGGACTCCGCAAGGCGTTAACTGCATTTAAGCTCAGGGTTTTGGCAAGATCCGACCAATCTGAGCACGCATGAGACCTAATCCAACCCAGGCCACCTACTGAGAGCCTTCTGCAGCTTTTTTTTTAATCACAGATTAGGAAACAAAAGCCCCAGGAAGTCCCTCCACAAGCACCAGCGAACAAATCCCAGCACAGTGCAGAAAAAGGGATGGGCATGGCTGCAGGGAGCAAACCCGGGGAGGCAGGCAAGGCAAGAGAGGGAAGTGCTGGGTCAGACACCTTTGTACCTTCTGGAACAAAGGCAGCTGCCTGAGCTCACCAACTTCTGGCTCTCCATCCCCTCTCACCTGCAGCCGAATTGCCTTGGCCCAGCTCTGCAGCATCTCCGGCTGCCCCAGGACCAGCAGCAGCTGTGATCAGCTGGCCGTGTCTCCAGCCAGCAGCGCTGGCCTCGCAGGAAATCCGCACTGCTGCGCTAGAGCGAGCAGGGACAGGAGGTGATGGAGTGGGTCCCTCGGCAAAGGATTTCTGCTTGACGGTGTAAAGCTGTACCTGGGGAGAGCTGCGCTAGCCTGCGCTTGCCCTAAAAACACTTGGCTTGAGACCTGCCACAGCTCAACTGAGTAAATCCCATGCGCTGGGATTCTGCTTTCAGCCTGTCTTTGCCTATGCAGCCAAATTGGATGTATTTAGCCGTACTGGGACTTGGCAGCTCTTTTCTGCTTGACAAACATATGCCAAGCTGGGAACACAGCCCCCTTCCTTCGCTCTGCACTGAGGGGAGGGGGGGGGTCTTGTCTGCTTTCCTTGCGTTCCCTGCCCTCAAGGGGAAAGCAGACTCCGGGAAAATCCAAAGGGAATGGTTCCCAATACCTGTTGCCAGATAAAGCACGTTGTAGTGGTGTCCATCACTTGCGTTGACCTTGTGCACCCCGATCTTCTGGTAGCGGTGCTTGTTGTGGAATAAGGGGCTCCTGGTGGGGGAGAGGGGTTCCACCCGGTCCTCCACCTCCGGGTGGCTGTCGGCTATCTTGAAGGTCTCGCTCGGGGTGTGCTGCCCGGAGGAAACGCACTGCACCGAGAAGGGACAAAAGCCACCATCAGACGGGTCGCTAGGGATGAGGCTCAAGGGCAGGACAGCAAGGCAGGGCGCAGCGCGCATACCTCAGCCCCGAGGAGGATGTTCCTCCCCGGCCCCTGCTCTCACCCAGCTGCTCGGTGGTGGGATCGTCCCCTCACCTGCCCCGGGGCAGGGACCAGCTCTCCCGGCCTCGGGAGGCCTCTCCGCTTCACGCAAGCATCTTTCATCGCTCACTCACCTGCCCAGGCTTGATGTCTGGGTTGGGTCCGTTATAGCCTTTGAGTTTGGAGGTCCGAAACACGTTGTCAATGTCTCCAAAGGAATAGACGCAAACAGCAGAGCTTCCCCTGAGGACAACGAGACAAAGGGAGGGTCAGGAAAAGATTGGCCATCACCCCTACACCAGGGGCATGGCTGCAGGCATCGCGCCTTCGCTGACCGTGGCCGCTCTGGCTGTTTTCTACCCGCATGCCTGCCAGAGAGATTAAAGGGCTGAAAGAAAGGATTTGGCCCACGGGACAGGACGTCCCCCCTGTTTTGCAAAGACCCTCACCAGGTGTTTGTGAAGAGCCCGTAGACTTTGGAGTGCCGCCAGTTATCCGCGCGGACAAAAAAAACGTCTTGCAACCAGTTGAAGTTGCCCTTGGTGACCGGGTCGACACAAATCAAGCTGGCCTTCAGGAAGGTGGTCCATTTGGAAGCAGAGAGCGAACTGGTTCCCCCTTTATCTTCCTGGGGGAGAGGGAAGGCAGGGAGTCAGGGTTTGGCAGAGAACACCACAAAGTTTTCCTACCCCACCCAGTAACTTGGATGGATAACTGGGGGATGGTTTGGAGGCATATTTGATGCTGGTCGCCGCAACGATCGTGTATTTCTCTAATATCCCAGCGAGGCAGAACAGGGATTTCTCTCCCCTACAAGCAAGATGGGAGCCAGAGAATGGGAAGGCCAAAGGACACGGCCTCACCCCACATAAACTCCATGGCAGAGGAAAGAATTGAGCCAGAGGGACCAAATCGCATGCCACTAACACCAGGTGAGCTGGCATGTCTGTTTGCCACCCCTGTGACACTCTTGCCTCCCCACCAGACGCTGTTTTTATGGTACCTTACACAGCTGGGCCACTCGGGAGATGTTTCTAGGGGCCTCAGGACTCTTATCCGGGTTGTCCTCACGAAAGAAGTAGTAAATCTTGTCCTGGTGAGGCTCTTCGTGCCTTAATGTGGTGGCTTTGACAAACTGCGGGTCTGAAAAGGGAAGTGGGCCATCAGAAAACCTTGGCCTGAACACACACGTTTCATCTGAAATCCAGACCAGCGTGCTCTGCCGCTAACCGCTCACCCTCAGATACAATGAGAAGACACAAACACCGGCCCCAGCCCATCCTCTCCATCACGCTAACTGCTCTTCGCGTGCCGCCTTCCCAGCGGATTTCCCTTCCTCTCCCTCCTCTCCAACTCCAAGGACAGACTCCCTTGAAGGCCAAATCCCCAGAGCCCGGCAAAGCCTCGGCTGCTTAGCAGCAAAGGAAACCCGTCCTCCCTTCTTGCACAGCGGAGCTATTATCGTAGAGGAAGGCTCCCTCGGTGGGAGCAAGCGGTGCTGTTGTTTGCGTTTGCTGTGGAAAACCCAGTGATGCTCTTCCTATTAAAACATCACCGCCATAAAGGGCATCCCCAGCAGCGGCAGCGTCCCTCCGGGCATCGTTAGCTGGCGTCCCCACGGCAGGGAGTGCTGTGTAAGCACAGGATCAGCCTGGTGGCTCCGGGTCTCTCAGGTTTGTTTGCTGGTTGCCCCCTGCAGAAGTTCTGTTTTGCCCTGGTGTCATTTTGATTTGATTTTTCATTTGGCCAGGGGTTCGATAATCTCCCATTTCCCAGAGTCTCTGGGGATGCTTGGGGGAAGGCAACGTAATAAGCTCGTGGAAACTGAGGAGGGTCCTTTCTATTCCCCACCCTGTCCCATGTACAGCCCGATGTGTTCCTGCCTCAAGGTCTCACCCTGGCTGGGATTTGGAAAGAGTTACTGCCCGGTGTGGAAACTGTTCTTCCTGTTTCCACCACTGCACAGCAGGCACCTTTACACAACCCTATCTCCTTCAACATCTCACAGGGAACTTGCTACCTATTTCTCTCCATTTCCCTATCTCCTCACCCCAAGCAAGAGGAACTCCCTCGTCAGTTCTTTTGCCCCAGAACCAGAGAGGTGAAATTCGCCCAGCTGGCAGCAAGAGAGCTGAGTCCCTCCTCACCGGCACCACAGATGAGGACAGCATCAGTCCTCTCCGCAGCTCTAGAGGTGACCGAACCCAAACAAGAAGCTCTGGAGCTACACCCCAGCCGGGCAGAGAGGACATATCCCTCCAAGTTGTGCTGTACACCTTCAGGATCTCCTCCGTACTTACTCTGCATCACTGTGTCACTTGTGTAGAGCTCTCCACCCCCTCTCACTCGACGGAAACGGGGTATCTTGCCGTTCTGTTGGCTCTTCTTGATGGTGGAGTAGATGTCGTGACCTGTGGGATAGGAAGACTCATTTGCAGCAGGCTGTTTCCAGAGGGGGCAAAAGAAGAAAACAAAGAGCCGAGAACTCTCCAGGCACGAGGACTGACAGATGGTGGATACAGGTCAAGAAACCCAGTCCTCACTGCCTAGCACTGAGCAGGCCTAGCAGGACTCCCCCAGTCCTCTTCCTCAAAGAGTGGCAAGGACAGATTCTTGTTCTCCCTCTGGGAAGTTGCCTCATCCATCCCTCTGCCAGGTCCAGAGCAGCGGAGTTACCGCAGGACCCTCTTTCCCCCGCCATTTCTATCACACTCTACCCTCCCACACAGAGACTCAACCCCCATACCCCGGACAGGAATAAACAACCTCTGTTCTAGAAGGCAAAAGCAAGAAGCACCAAGGTTAGAGCAGAGGGACAAAGCCCTCGGAGCAGCCTCAAGATGCCCTGCTTTGTTACAGAGAGCCCAGCCTTCCCGCACAGCGCTACAACCAAAAATACGTGAGCAGTCAGACTTACCGTCAACAACGACGAGAGTATTCGAGTCAGGGGTGAAAGGAGCAATACCTCTCCCATCCCACGACGTGCTCTCTTTTTTCTGTGTCTGGGTAAGGACAGAAACAGTCCCCAAGTGTGATCAGTTCAGGGATCTGATAAGCAGCCCAAGGGAGCTGGCATTTTGGAATTTCAGAGCACTCTGAGGAGGTGGGGAAAGGGATGGAGATTGCACGAAACAAAACAGCGATTGCTTTGCTCCGATCCCGTCACAGGTAGCCACAACTTACCAAGTTCCAGCAGGTGGGAGCGCAGGCACCGGTCCCGCACACTAACATCCCGTCTCCATACTTCTCCACTAACGTCAGGTAATTTTTATTGTCCTCCTGCAAGGAAAAGAAGAGGAGCATGAGCAGTTGTGAATGGCAGAGCAGAGCCCCACAGCTCCAGGCCCACAGCTGTACGAATTCCTAGCTTTTTCACGGGGTCTTAAAACCAGAGGAGGAAATCTGTATCGTCTGATCCGACCTCCTGCTCCACAGGCGCTGGAGGTCTTCACCCAGAGAGAGCACACGAGAAGCAAACACAGTTCCTACCCCAGCAGTCCTCCAACCCTCACCCACCCAGCTGTTCCACCACAGGTAGGACCTACCAAACTCCCCGGCATCACGCACTGTCCTTCATTTTTCACTGGGAAGTCTTCCTACGATAAAAGAGAAAGCGATATGATTTAATTCCTTCCCTCCAAAAGCCAGCTGAGCTCAGCCCCGCACACTACGCGCTAGTCGCTCTCTTCACAAGAGGCAAAGCAAGCGCGTCAGCGAGAAGGTCGTTGAACACTGCAACAGCGTTTGGAAATCCTCGAGGAGGCTGAGCTGGATCCTTCAGGCCCTCAAGGTGATGGGGAGAAGCGGGGATGCAGGGCCAAAGGAGCAGGGATGACTGGCAGCCAGCCTGGGCCGCTCTCCGAAGGATTTTGGGAGAGGATCTGTCATTGCAGGGAACGGGTGTTCAATAGCGGGTGGCCGTGGCCGAGCATTGGGACACAGGAACCACGCTGTTCCTGGGAACAGGGAGGGAAGTTTCTAGGTCCAAACTTCAGCAACCACCTTGTTTGAGAAGTACACAGAGGGGTTATGAGAAAGCCAACCGGAAGGGTTTCCTGCTGTGTTAACTCAGTGCCCAGCTGATCTAGAACTTCCTGCTTTTGAGGAAAAACAGCCTGGGCTCCGACAACGGAAAGGGACAGGCACATAGCTTCTCCCCAGTGACACGAGTCTGAGCATCCCTTCTCACACTCAAAAAAAAAAAAGGGTCCCACGCTGGAAAAATCCTCCCTCTGGGACAGCAAAGGCCTCAGGGGGATCACAGCCTGGGAAGAACCCACCCACAACTAGCGTAGGAGACTTCCTCCTTGCTACGGCCTTTCATCATACTGGCAATGCGGCTTCCCAGATGAACGGGGCAGGGACCAGACTCTTCCAGGCTTGACTTCGCTGCTGGCAGAGATACAGAGCAACGTATCTAGCTTTTGGGCTGCGAGACGGATGCTGGATATTTTCTTCTAGGGCTCTGGAGCCACGTTCGTTAGCAAAGCATCCTTACCGTGTAGTTCTCATAGGTTGCAAAGTCGTAGTAATAAAGCTTTCCCTCTCCCCCGATGTAGATGGCCGAGCTGTTCTCTTTATGATAGAAGACCGGGTACTTCTCGCTCCTGGGAAACACATATTCTTTCGCACCTAGGAACAGCACGGGGAGACATACATCAGGGGAATCGCAGCTCAAGTCGGAGAGCACCCACAGCCAGCTCAGGCTGATCAACTCCCTTTTTCCCCTGTCCTCGGGTGCGGAGCGATGAGAAAAACAAGGACACGGGGCTGGGGGCCCTCTGGCACGGCTGGCCCAGCGCCAGGCGGGCAGGGAAAGGCAGCTCCCGGGCTCAGAGCTGAGCTATTGTCCCCTTGGCCCTGGGGGACAGGAGAGCCGTGCTCCTGCCTGGCTGGTGATGGAGGAGGAGGAGGAGGAGAGAGGGAAACTTTGCTGCAGGAGCTCTTGTAGGAGAGGAGAAGCTCAGAGATCCTCAGGACCGGCTCTGCAGCAGCCAGGTGAGTGCCTCCTGCCTCCCAGCTTTGAGACACAGGGCTCCCTCCCCTCTCCAGCCATCCTCTGACAATCACTCCAGGCAACTGTCTGGTAGATTTGGCTCCTGAACCCTCTTGCATTTGACATGCCTGCAGCTTTTTGCATCCTGCTTTGGGACCTGGCACGTGCTTAACTGGAGCCGTGAGCTCTTATCTGGTTGAACAGGAGAGGAGCTGCTGCGCTGCCTTACAGCTGGGGGTCAACCTCCCCGTGCCCACGGGGTAGATCATCTCCGACAGCCCAGCATCACACCCCTCCAGCCGCACTCCCCCCCCACCCCGAGGACCAGGAGGGATGGACAAGGCTTGGAGCTCCCAGGTCAGAGCACACACATGGCAGGGGAAGGGTGCAAAGCTGCAACATGCGGGCTCTGCACCCCAGACGTGAAAGAGAAGTGAATTGCGAGACCATGTCACAAGTGGTTGCTACAGATGGGAAGTCTTCTGGGCCCAACCAGGAGAAAGAACTGCCTGTCCTCCCCTCTTTCCTTCCTCTTTCACCTTTCTGGCTTTTCCAACTCCTCTTTCCTAAAAATGTACTCCCTTCCCCTCTGCGTTGCCCAGCTCAGGCGTGGCAGGCTGACCCCACACCACAGCGCTGCTGTGAGCCTCCTCCCCTGGGGATTTTGCTGTCCCTCGATGGGGTCGCTGGTCCTGCACCCCCTCCGGGATGGTGCAGGGGCTCAAGCTCCACGACAGGGTGCAACACACGTGGCACGCGTCCCCTGCTATAGTTTGCAGCAACGACACGAGAGGGATTGCTCCTCCGACCGAGAAAAGCCTCGGATCAGGGCCGACCTCTGCTTAGCACGACAGGGCACTCTGTTTTCATTTCTTTCCCGCTCCCAAAGAAGAGGGGGGCCTCTCTCCTGGCAAGTGCTGCTGCTCCCAGCAGACAGACAAAGGCTGCGTCCGCCTCAGGAGCTGGCTGCCTGCACAGACAGGCAATTAATCAGCGGCACGCGTCCCTCTCTATTTATAGGGGCACTTGGCAGGACAGGCAAAGGACGATCTTTGCACAGCCCAGCGCTCCCCCTCCGCCCAGAGAACGCCGTGCAGGGGTCCCACCAAAGCTCCACGGAGCCAAAAGTAAAAAAGATTTATTAGAGGTCACTCGGGCTACCGAATGCCCGCTTGATTTGTGCCTTTTTTCCTCTCCACTTCAGTACCAGCGTCACCTCCTTGAGGTCTCTCAGCCCCGCGGGGTTAAGCGGTACCCAGCCAGCAAGGCTTTCCCATCACCGGGCCGCTGTTTCACAAGGGCACCTCAGCCGCTGCAGTACAGAAACTCTCACTTTCTGCTTCCTGCTAATGCAACACCTCTGGGCTGCCCTTCCCCTGCACCCCAGGACGGAAACTGTGGGGCTGCACGGCAGCAGCGGGGAGGGGATTTGGGGGGACCCCGCAGCCACGAAAGCCCAGCTAGATGACAGTCCCTGGCCGCTCTCTGTCCCCTCCCCAGCCCTACAGCTTCTTCTCAGTCCAAGGACTCAGAGAAACTCCTGAGCACGTGCTTTGTCTGCTGGAGAAGCTGGCATCGAGTCTTTTCAGAGTGACTGCGCAACATTTGCCTAAGTGGCCCTACAAGCGGGAAGCCAGTCAGGCGTGCCAGCTAGCCCGGGAAATCTCAGCCACGGACTCAGTCTAAGCGTGCCAGGATGGACTAATCCTACGCACACGGGAGCCTCCAAAGCCCTTCTCCCCTCCAGCTACTACTGCCAGCACAACCCATCATTATCGTGCCACAAGCAGGTCTGGCCAGACTTCAGCAAACTTTGCTCTTGTTTTCAAACCTCCAACCTAAATTTGCTGCTCATCCAGGAACGTACGCACCCGCAGCCATTCCCCACCTCACCCTTTTGCACACCTCAGCCCCACATGATCTTATTACCTTTGGTTTCGTTTCACAAGTTTGTTTTTTTTTCTCTCTCTACAAACACTACCTCTTTCTTAAGCTCAAGCTCTGAGAGCCGTGCAAACCTGAAAGGACACAACTTCTCTTTGAATTCAGAAACAAAACAAGCCCAAAACAATAATTTGGTTGCTGCCAATGTATTATTTATTCTACTGCTCCCCAGGGACTGCACTGAATCACTAAACCGAGTAAACAGCTTTGCTGGCCAGGGCTCAGAGGCATATTTGTGGCTTCAGCATTGATTTAACTTGACTTGGAAGGGAGCTTTTTAAAGGTGTTTCCGTGAGTGAGGTGCCTCAGACCTCTGGCTGACCTGCAAAGCGGGCCTTTAGTCCCCACTCTGCCTAAACAGTTTGATCCCCTTTGCTTCTCATGCGGCAGCGATCAGGGCAGAAGGAGCAACCCTGCACCCCGAGACTGGAGCATAAACAGCTTTACGAGGCACGGAGGATGAGGCAGAGGGCATCTCATGGCCCTCGCTACGTCCCCGATGAAGGGGACGCGCCTCTCCTAGCAAGTCCAAGGCTACTTTTGACGCTGCAAAGAAAGGCTGGCCCCCCTGGAAGGGGGAAGGCACTGACCCTGCCACCACCCTCCCTCTGAAATCAAGTCCGGAGCTTCAGAAGACACTGGGCTCATTTCCAGAGCACAGTTAACCCCGCCGAACCCCTTCGCCTGGCATTTACTGCAAACCCCACCGTCAGCACGCATATCAATGGCACAATTGTCAATTGAAATGCTAACCCCGGGTCCCGAGGAATAAATGGGAGAAAGGCAGGCTTTGTGCTTTGCAGGCGAGATGGGGAGTACCGCACCAGATTGAAGAATAATAATATTAAATGAGGGAGAAGGAGGGAGCCCGGTGCATCTTGGAAGGATGCCTGAGGGGTGAGGTAATGGAGCAGGGAAAGGAAGAGGGAGATGCTCTGGATGCTCTCTGGCTCCCTTTGGGTCTAGGAGCCCCCCTCAGAAAGGCACCCAGTGCCCAGGCAGAGCCTGGTCCTCCCCGGTACATCCCAGAGCTTCGTGCAAGGGGGGGGAACGTGTGCCCCCCACCTCCAGAACAGCTGTCCAACTAGAGCAGCAGCGTGGGCACGCAGCCTCCTTGCAGGCAAACTCAATAACCCAGCTCTCATCCCAGCTGGAGGGCTGACTCAGCTACGGCGGGTCCTTCTCCGCACTCCGCCAGTCCCCGGTCTGGCAGCCGGCTCCGGCATCCCAGACACTCGGCTTAGTCACCGGCTTGCACGGCTCCCAGCACCGGTAGTGGGGAAGTCTTTGGGGGTCTACGATTCACCGATGCTGGGGGAATGGGTGCTTAGCTTTTGCTAAGCCACCTGCACTCTCGCAAGCTCTCCTGCTGCTGCCATAGGACAGGGACACGGGGCTGGGCCACTTGCCAGAATCGCTAAGCGGCAAAACAGGATTTACGCTGGTACGGTGCCGAAGCGTGCCACCGCGGCAAACACAGCCAAGTCTCCGGTGCCGCCGTGCTCCCCGACACCCAGGCAATCCACCCGGCAGCCCCGAGGACTCTTCTCGCTGTAACACGGTACAACGCTGTCAGTCGTCGCCATCACATGTCCTTCCCTCCCTGGCACGCCACCGATGACACCGCCACCTGCTCTGGTGCCTGTGGGTCCGACAGCGAGCACGCTTCCTGCCTGAATCACGGCACTGGCCGGATCCTTTCCTGGTCCCTTCCTTTTCCACTTTTTCAGTCCCAGGTTTTATTTCTTCCTTCCTTTTTGAATAGACTGAAAGGTTTATGACCTTGCTAACAGCACGCTTCTGCTGCAATCCAACTGGGATCGACTCTGATGGCAGAAGGAAACGCTGCCTTCTCAATGCTGAGACACGGCAACGCGAGCCCGGCCGTGAGTCAGGGCCGACTGTGCTCCAGGCTCCCGTACATCACCCCGCTTTCGGGAAACACGAGAGCCGTCTCGATTCGATGACATTGATCCCTCTTCCGCTCCCGTGCAGGATGCAGGACAAGCAGCCAAGCACAGGCAAATGGACTGATTTCCTTGAAAGGTCGGGAATGTGATTCAGGCACAATGCCTTAGTCACCCGCTTTGGAGTCAGGACCCCCGCTCCCAGTTGACATCACTCCCCAGTATGGTTTCAGTTACGCTATTCCCCCAAGCAAAACAGGGAGAACAATCCCTGGATTTCCTACTTGCTTGGCCAGAAACCAGCCCCAAGAGCCCCACCAGATGACAGTCCCCTCTCTAAGGGAAGCATGAGAAGTCAGAGCACCCACCCCAGAGGGATGGAGACACCCCATGGAGCTGCCATGGGTCCCCTCCATCCCTGGGAGAAGGTCTGGACTGAACCACACTGCTCTCCCATCCAAGAGCCACGCACCGTCTGTCTCCCCAGCTCCACCATGGATGCCGGCAAGAAGCCAAGCTGCAATTTTTCTTTTTTTTTTTTTTCTTCAGATGATCTATAAATTCCCAAGTTGAGACACTTCCAAAGGAGGAATTATGCCTTCTGGGAGCTGCTGTGCTCATGGAGCAGCTAGGTTTTCCTTCCCCCGTGACTTTGCCCAAGAGGGATCAATGTGACACAAGGAAACCACAGTCGAGTCAGGGTGGTACAGATCCTGCAGCAACATGTTTTTTGGATTTTTTTTTATAGGAACAATTTGTCTCTAGATGGGACTACCCAAGGAGGGACACTCTGGGGGGGTTTTGCTCTAACCCACCACGGAATAACTGAAGGGCTGTGAACTGCAAAGTCTCTAACACGCCACCGGCTGCAACGCCTCGTGGAAAATTACACTCTTTGCGATAGGGGTTTCCGAGAAAGGCATGAAAAAGCAGTATGATGCAGAAAACCACTGCCTATATTGCTCATGATAAAGCCTGGCCTGCGGTTCCTTCTTTCCGCTGGCTGATACCCCCCGCATGCTGCCAAGGGAATTAGCTGTACCCCTGGGAGCCGGGATCCTCACAGGCACTTCTCAGCACAGGGGAAGCTGAGGCAGACCCACACCATTTTGGTTCAAACTATGCTCCAACATCAGTCATTTCTCAAAGAAAGCAAACAAAAAAAAAGAGCAAAACCAGTACAGCCCCATCCCCTAAAGATTTCTAGCCCGGAGCCTTAAGAGTTCCCTCCAGAGCCCTCCCAGGGCCAAATATCATCCTTGTCCCCCTCTTACACCCTCCCTATTCAGCTTGGCACAACGTAGCAGACTGGCAACAATAAGAAACCCGAAAGAGTGCTAAAAATGTTTTTTGCTAAAGAGGGACCAGACACAGACACGTGTTTCCTGTTCTTTCGAGCCCTTCGTGCTCTCCTAGTGACCACACAGCTCCCTGCCACAAGGAAAACCCTCGGCTCATGCCCATGCCCACCCCGAGAGCCTTACACGGCAGCCACGCAGCTTAAACCTCTCCTCTCCCTGCCTTGAGCAGGAAAACAGGTGACGAAACACAGGTATGCTCATTGCCAATGCCAACCCCCAGAGTCTGAGAGCGCTCACCGGCTGCGACCAGCAGCTCTAAAAGGGCAGGGGTGGAAAAGCAGCTCCAACAAGCCCTGTTGCAGGCACCAGTCATCTCTTACGCACTTCGTAACAGACACAGCCTCACCCATCGGGGCAGGAAGGTCAGAGCCTTAGCTTTAGCCAGACACTCCCATGGATGCATCCCGAAGGCACGTGCGTGCCCAGAAAGGACAGAGTAAAAAAAAATGGTTTCCCAACAAAGGCAAAGTGCTTTCTCATCAGCCCAGGGCAGGTAAAAGCCCTCATTGCAATTTTCCTGTGCCCTCCATCCTGCAGGACGCATTGCAGTTCCTACAAGAAGCACAGCTGAGAGCAAAGGCTGGGGCTGTGTGCTGCTTTCTTTTTCGTTTTCCATCCCTGACCATCATCCTTCACACAGACAACCGGCAAGCCCGGCGCTGGGCAGCACAGGCAACCCGCAGGAGGTTGGAGAGCATCGAGAGGGGACGTGTCATCCTGAACCCTTGCTAAGGGGTCCACGCGCTTACGGGAAACTGAGGGGTGTGAAAGCACAGAGCGGTGTGAAAGCACAGAGCGGAGACACCCAGCCGGGAAGCCAACACTACTCAAACCCAGACCTTACACATTTCGTGCCTGTGTTTTATTTTACATTTGCAGCAATGGTATTTCTGTATACCTGTGCAGAATTCCTGATCCTGTTCCTTTCCCAAGACAATTTAGAGAAAAGCAGCATTTAATCATCTGCCAAGAAATCTCTCGTTATCTTTTCCCACAATCCTCCCTGACTGCTTCCGACTCCCCCTAATCACCCCTCCAAAGGAAAGGGCAAGGCCAAGGATACACCCTAACATCTACATCCTCTCCGCAGCGGGACTTTTCCACCCTCGGCCAAGCTCCATTCCCGGTTGCCACCATATGACGCCCGCTTGCCTTTTCTTTGGCTTCTTCCCCAAGTGCTTCTGAAGACCCTGCCATCACAGGGTGCTCGCGCAGCTGCTTGCTGCTGCCCTCGAGAGATCCAGCTCTGCCATCAATAGCAAAATGATGCTCCGGAGCAGAGGAAACAATTCAGCCCACATTATTGTGGATATACCCTACAAAAGCTCTCAGCCTGCCTGCAATCCAAATGCCTGGGAGGGCCGCGCTAGCGCAGAGGAAAGAGTACGCTCTAACTAGACAAATATGCTTTTTTAGAGTTACACTACAGAAGGCAAATATTCTGGCGCATTAATGATTCCCACTCTATTTCTGGTAAGCTCTGGAGCGTCTTGGCAGCAGTATTCAGTGCAGGGGTGAGCTGGGGCAGGAAAAAAGAGGGGGGGGGAAAAATCCTCTCTGTTTGGTAACCCAGCTGCTGGGTATAGGCATGCCTGCTCAAAAGCTCTTCTGAGAGCTATGCTGCTTACGTCCCCTTCGCTCAGGGCCTCCAAACCAGAGCCAGAGCCAGCAGCGGTCCCAAACGCCCACTTAGCAAGCAACAAAAGAGACCCCTAACCTACAGCCGGGAAGGAACAAGGCTGGAATTCAAAGCCTCTGCAAGCAGGCAGGGCTCCGCTTACCCTCCGAAGGCTCCAACCAGAGCAGTTCGCCCTCCGGGAAAGACAGGTTTCTCCTTTTTTAAACGCAGAATGACTGTATGACAGGCAAGGCAGCATTTTCTATGCGTGCTAACACATTACTGATATCCCCTGCCCGCTCGCCCCCCCAAAATTATGCAGCACTGAAGCCTGTGCCTCTGCAAGATGAGTCCAGAGCCTTTGATTTCACGTGCAGCAAGGCTTGTCATCTAGCAGGTACATTTTTCCCTACCGGCCCTGAAGCCGAGCTGCGGGCTGCACCCTACGGATTGCGGGTGCTAAATTTAGAGCCAGGTTTTGTTACTTTCCAAAAAGGCGTTCTCTGTAATGACGGTCCCGAGCTGTGCCGTGTTCCTGCTGGAAGCTGGGGAACTTTGGGCTGTGATTATGGTATTTTATTACACGGTCACTGGAACAGCAGCAGAACAACAAAAGGATGCTTTTAGCAGAAGAGCTGCTAGCTGGAGAGCACGGCTACCCCTCCCACTAGGAAGATCAGTTTCCAGAGACTGATTTATCTTAAAAAGCCTTCCAGAATAAAAATAAAAAAATACCTCGAGCACCTCCATGAGAATCCACCAGCAAGACAGCCGCTTTACCTTTTAGCTTAATTGGCAGCCATCTCCCACCTCCCCGCAGCTGAGAAACCCTTCTCGGGGTTCTTGCCCTCTTCTCCCAGCCCAGGGGTGACTAGCCAGGAGGTGGGACGCAGGGTAAGGGGACCTCTGCAGTCCCCCGCAGAGCTTCCAGCCTCTGCAGAGGTTTACAGGCAGCAAGAAAGATCTACGCCTCCGGAACAAGGACAAAGTTTCAGTTCCCTACAGAAAACAGATGACATTACGCACGCAGCAAGGGGACTTTCTCGCTAGATCGGGAAGGGCCCTGTCATGCTCTTCGCAGCCCTCCTACCTGCTGCTGTAGGCAAACCACCTCTGTAATGAGTATCAGCTAGGTCTCAGCCCTGCAGCCTTCCCGGTTTGTGTCGGGGAAGGCCACGCAGACCTTCCCAGCATCCCCTTTCTGCCCGCTTGACCCCCACTAGCGAGAACACACAATATCCATTCTTCTCACATCCCTCTTTGGCTGCAGCACCGCATTACTCAGACTTGGAAAGCCCAACCACCGCGGTACATTTGAAAACAAGACACTCAGATCAGACTTTCCAAAACTTGCGCTATCCAAAATACGAGCAAACCCTGTGGCCACGGTTGTTGTGAACAGCCAAAGGGCAGGTGTCTGGCTGGGACCGGTCACACATTCCTCAAGAAACTCCCACACCTCCTTAAATTCGCAATGGCCTCTCCCTCCCAGTCCACGCATGCCTGATAATGAAGAATAATTTAACCCAAGGGGGTAATTAGATACAGAGTCATCACTGCAGGAGAATGCTGACACTGGTTAACAGGGTTCAAACCGGGGACTAAAGAGCACTACAGAACCTGCACTGTCATTGAGGGCACCAGTACGTTTGTTACACAAAGATGTTACTCCAGACTTAAGCTGCTCTAAAATTAGTACAGATAGGAGATGCTTCCGCATTCAGCTCCTGGAGCACTCCTCCAGCATTTCTCTGTCACGCCAGACACTGGCCGCAGTTAGACACAGCCTACTACAGCAGGTGGAGCTGGGATTGAAAAAGAAAGAGAGTGCCCAACAGGAGGAACAAGTCCTATTCTTGGAGCAACCCGGAATAGCTGCACACCATAGGATGTAGCTCAACAGGAAAAAGCTGGCTGCAAAACAAGCAATTTCCTCTCTCCAACTCACCTTCCAGCCTTTTTCTGGATACAAGCTTTTTTTAAAAAGCATCTTTTATTCAGTACTTAGATTTAGTTTGTACTCAGGCTAAGATTTAGTTCATCCTGCTATAAGGCACCGAGACTGACAATATCAACTACAGAAAACCTTCCCAGGCCAACTTTCCGCAATTTTGATTCTGATTCAGCCCGAGGACCAGCACAGAGCTGGACAGCGGGTCAGCAATTTAAAACTGACTCCTCTTTCCCAGCCCTAAGCATTTGAGTGAAGCAGCCACAACTTTTATTAGTTCATCCATGCTTGCTTTTGTCATGCTCTTACAACAGGAGGTGGTTGTGATTCACTCACTTGGTTTGTTTGGTTTTTCTTTTTTCAATCTGTGCAGAGCAAAAAATATTTTCAACCAACATTTTATGATACCAGCATCACCCACCCTGTGAAAGTGAGCCGTCTGCAGAAAATAGCATTTGCTGGGAAAGTGAGAAGCTTTCTCCTGGGAATGCTGATGCTCCGAGAGCTTCACACAAAACTGTCCTACAAAGACGTTTCACACCCATGGGGCCGTGGCTCCTAAGAAAAGTGCCACCGTCACCGAGGAGTAAAAGCTGGTGCCAGCACCACAAGCTCTCATTTCGCCACCACTCCAAGCAGTACAGGTTCAGTCTCATCTCTGGTCAGCTCTCTTCCCCCTTTGCTAGCTAACGCAGCACTGGTGGGCATGAAGAGCTCCTAGAAGAGCTCCTACAGCACTTGGAGGTGCTTGCTGGCATGGTTTTCCCACAGCAAGGAGAGGCAGCTGAGCTTGGCGGTGTGGGCAATTTCCAGGAATTGCTATTTCAACTCCCGCCCCATGACCTACGGCAGGCTAGAGTTAGTTTACCCAGTCGAGGCAGCCAAGGTCAAGCATATAATCTTTCTTTTCCCCTGTGGGAGCTGCGGGACCTGCTTATCTTCTGGGAGCCACACACCAGCTCAGAACCTGTCCCCTCCAGCTTCCAGCCTCATCTGTTAAGAGGGGAATAATCATTCAGACCCCATCCCTACCCCAAGGTGTGAATGCAGGTGCGTTTGTCTCAGATCTACGCACGTGCGAGTAAACAGGGACAAGACCATCTTAAGCACGGCAGTAGCTAAAAATTATTCCTGTTCTGCACCAAAGGCTACAGGAGCCTGACCCAGCCCTCAGGCTCCTTTTGTTGTCCTCACTGCACTCCCGATGCTCGGTGACTTTCCGGTCATGAGACAGCCAGCCTGGGATGTCACCCTCCCGCTCCGTACAGAGGGGTTGGATCTGCCCGCTCTGTCACCCGGACAGCTCTGCCCAGCCCCGGGACACGGCGGTCTCCATCTCTGTGGATGGATCAAAAGAGTAAACACGATATCCGCGCTGACAAGCAAAAGCTCAGCGTGGGATGTGAACACACCTTTTTCAAAGCAAAGCCCAGCTGGTTCAGTGTTTAGTTAGAAAAAGGGCAGATAAGCAAGGCTAAAGCACTTGCTTCGGCACCAGCCCCTGCTAAAGCTGAACTCACACCCACTCTGCAAATCTCCACAAACAGGGAACTTGCCATTTAAAGTCTTCCTTTGTTAGGACAGTGGGGAGGGGAATAGTCAGAAGAGACCCACGACCCATCCATGTGCTGGTCAGCTGCAAAAGGGAAGAGGGGAAAAAGCCCTTGTCAGTAAAAAAGGGATCTTAAGCACTTTAAATATGACCAGTGGTCTGGAACTGACCTCAGCCCTTTGCTCCGAGTGTCTTTTTCCTAAGAGGAAGAAATCCTGCAGAGTCAGACGTGCCTTGAAGTAACTGCTTACCCAGTGGGACCCAGAACTGGTGCCACCTGCACCAGCTGCCGGAAGGGATCCCGCATCCTGCCTTCGATGGCAAACGCTCCCAAAAGCACGTGTTGAAACAGGGCTGGTCTTTAGGTAAAGCGTGTGCCTTCCTCACCCGCTCCTGTACCGCGCTGCGGCATCAGGGAAGGAAAAATGAAAGCAGAACAGCGGCCGAGGCCTCAGGGCTGGCTTTATACACGCTGCATTCACAGAAAGGCAGATCTGCAGAACACTGTGCTCCAGCCACCCACCGCCCTGGCCTGACACCACAAGCCCCAGTCCCCAGGACTGCGAAATCACTTAAATCTAAGAGCTCTAAGCACCGAGACAGGCTGATTCTGTTTCTTTGTCTTCAGATCTGACCTTGGGACCATGCCACCTAAGCCCAGATACATTTTTTTCCCCAGCTCAGTATCCCCTCGCCTATTTCTTGCTACAAAACCAGAGGACGAGGGACCGTGGGGTGAAACAGCAGAGTAGCTCGGGCTGCCTGCAGCGAGGCCGGGGCTCTCTCCCCAGATCTGGCTGGGTGCTGGCAAGGGGAGCAAGGGTGAGAGATGAAAGGGCAGCTGCAGCTTTGCCAGCACCAATTTCCTCCTCTCCCCCAGCACCTTATCCCAGGGAAGGATCCTACATATGTACTCTTTCCTTCTGGAGAGACCCGAGCTCTGGCCCGCACCAGGAATCTCCTCCTTCACCTGCAAGGCTGCAACATATCTAAAAGTGTCTTTGCTGAGGCAGCCATACCTAGTGGTAGCGATGGGCTGTGGCGTGTAAGAAATTTAATTAGGTGAAGAGCTGCCAGCTCCTGCAGAGCCTAGGGCTGAGGCCAACGCTGCACCACGGCAAGTGCAGCTTGGCCTAGCCCCGGCACAAACACCCATGCAAATATCCCGCACTAGTGCTGCTCTTCATCCTGCTCCCAGCCTCCGGGACTGGGGCTCGAGCTGCAAATCGAACCCTGGAACACAGTAAAGCCCACAGCGAGGGACAAGCCTCTATTTGTGGATGCAAATAACAGCAGTGTGCTGAACTGCAGGTTTTACTAAAGATGCTGCGTTTGCCTTTCACTGTGCCTGAGGCACTGGGGAAGTTCGCAGGCTCCCTGCCACCCACCCCGCCCCCTTTGCCCGTTTCATTCCTTCATCCTCCTCCAGAGCCCCCTCTCCATCCTCCTCCTCACCCGCAAACCCATTTCCTAAAGGGTAGAGGTTACACCGAGCCAAATGCAATCCATTAAATAGGACACGAGTGACTCTTTAACGAGCATGCCGCACAGCTACCTCCCATACCTCCCTCATTGAAATCCCTCAGCCTGTGCCCCAGCTAAGCTCTCAAAAAAAAAAAAAAAGAGAAACAGGGATAAGCACAAGCTGCTCCCCTTGCAGAGAAGCGTCCTAACACTAATTGCCTTTGATGTTTGTTGGTGACAGATCCTCACTGTGTTCAAGGCGGGGAAAGCCACCCTCTGGAAAGGCCAAATGACCATACAGCATGTGCACACCCAGCACAGCCCAGCAAGACAGGTGGAAATCAGCTGCCCAAGCCTGCTCTGCCCCCTCAGCACAGTTTTACTCCAGGACAGGCATTTCCAAGCACTCCAGACCCCAGCAATTCAACTTCTGTCCTTCCTCCTCCCTTAAGTGGTGCAGGGGAATGTCTAGAGAAGTACGTGACCCCATCCTCTGTTCAGTCTCAGGCTTTGTGCCTTCTCCCCTACCTCCATCCCCTTTCCTGAGCGGTTTCATTTCCCACTGAATAAGAGAAGTGACACAATACTATTCAGAGCAACCTTTCCTTGCTCTCCCTGCCCACGTCTGTCCCCTTTGTGTGACAAGGGACAAACAGGCAGCGGCCACCTCCGAGCCACACATCCATCACCCTTCCCTCTGCTCCTGGCCCTTCATCCGCAGGCAGCCACGGGCCTGAGGAAGAAGGAGGAGGGCATAATAAATAGCGCAGAAGTATAACAGATGGTGCAGAATAAAGCACAGGAAATTTGTGTCCTCTGAAGTTGTCAGCGAGTAGGAAACAGAGGAGCTGTTGTACTGCAGAGCAGCATGAGATCCGCAGTTCGGCTGAACCCGCCGGCTTAGCCAAACACCAGAACCGCCGGGGAAGAGACGGGGTCTTTTGTTAAAGCCTCCCTGGAGGGTATTAATCAAAAAGCTTGGAAGACACATGATAAAAGCAGTAAACGTTAGTCTGCTCTTTTCAACACACGAAGCTCGGGCTGTGCTCTAAGCTTGCTCCTTGAAAACATTTCTTTGTTCAGTTTCTGTTAAGAGCACATCTGATTCTAAGTCCTTGCGTGCCATTTCAGACGTATATATTTTCTCAGAGAACAGAGAGCTTCTGCAAATATTAACTCACAGAACTCGTTTGCAGCTAACAGGGTAAAGTACATCAGACTAATAAGAAAATCAACTATGTTGTGCAAACACTTCCCTGTCATGGGAAATTGTCACTGTTTCTGGGCTTTTTGACAGCCTTTAACACAACCAGCTTGTAGGAAAATGTTTTTAGACTATTATAAAGGAAAGGAGTTGGCAAGAAGAGTGGTCAAAAAATTCGCTTAAAAGCAATCAAGGGAACCAGAAGCCCCTTCCTGAGATCACAGGTTGTTCAGCTCATTTTAATGAGCCCCAAAAAGTCTTCCCAAAGAGACAAAAGAAATAAAAAAAGAAAAGACCAAAGCTTCTCAAAAGACAAGACCTAGGTAGAAAATACACAGCACAGAGAGTAGCTGTCAGCTGCAGACGCTGCTGCCGCATCTCAAGGTTGCAGCCGACCGGGGACTTACCTTGCGGAGCTGTGATGATCCTGGGGTTCACCTTGCAGCACCCCGCTGCCCGCACGCCCAGCTGGCTGGCCCCCAGGGCCACAAAGAGAGCCAGGAGCGATCTCCTATCCATTTCTACTTATTCAGCAAGCGGTGATCGTGAGCTTGTGAGGCTGACAGCTGCATCGCTTCTATAAAAAAGGGTAGGCAGCACTCAGCCAATAGCCGGAACGGTGGGTGGGGCAAGTGCTTGCCATTTTGAGAAAAGCAATCTCAATTTCGTATTTGATCGTCAGGAGTTAGTACCTGCAGGCTTTGCTGGAATTTTTGGTCTTTTTCCGCCCCCCTCCCCTAAGGGGAAGGCAGGGGTCTGCTGGTTTTCTCACCTTCAGCCTCTTGAAAAGCTACGGCCGACAAGCCTTGCAATCAACTTATCACAGAGACTTGTAAGAGGAATATTAAGGTCGATACAAACGAAATAAGAATGAAAAAAATGCGTGCGCCAGAACACACAAGCAGCAACAACAGACCGAGGGCGCAGAGACTGATAACAAAGGACACCGCTCGCAGTTGTTTCGACAGAGGGACGTGTCGAGGCCAGAAAGCCGTGCTCGGATATCGTGGCAGCAGGAACAGCTCGCTAACAGAAGACACTGGGAGGATGCGGCAAGGCTGCAGCATCTCTCACATGCCAGCCCTATTCCTGCTAGTACTACAATTAACTATTAGCAAAGGGTTACTCCTAGCAAAATAAAGCCTTCCCCAAAAACTCTTTCATCATCACAAGTCAGGAAGACGACGAGACAAATATTCAGATGACAACTCAGCTGCGTCCCTTATCCTGTGTCACACACCCCCTCACCAGACCAGTCAAACTCGCATCACTGAGCTTGCGAGCATGTGAGTGCGAGTGTAGGAGGGAGTAACATCTTGGAGCACACGTGGAATATCCACTGGGAACTGGGGTGCAGCAATACTCCCTTCCCTAAGATCCTGCCCTTACTTTTGTGATGTTAATGTTCTCCACAAGGACGGGATGCTGAGCAACATCCCGCTCACAGGGCTGCGGCACAACCTTTAGGAAGTCACTTTGCTTTGCCAAACAAATCTCTCCATCCTCCCGATTCCCCCCTCGGGAGGCCAGGAAGGGCTGACGGTCTTTGTGAAACGCTGTGAGGTTTGTTAATGAGAAGAACAGGGCGCTACACGCAAGGAAAGCGAGGTCGGACGTGATCAGAATAGGAGAGCCCCACAGGGAACTCGCAAGGATGAGACGCAGCTGCGCTCTTTAAAGTTGGTATTGAAGCTAGAGCTAGAAGTGTTTTGCCCCTGAAAGAGATGAACAGCGGCGGGGAGAGGAGGGGGCATTTTGGAGGAAGCAAAAAATTAATGAGCCAGCTAATGATGAATTTTAAGGACCCACAGACACTTCCCGCCAACCCTAAGCATGGGGGTTTCAGCTTTCTCTTTAAGCAAGCATCTGCTAGGGTAGTTACAGTACGGTAATACATCGGTCATTCTGGTTTTTCACTTTGACAACTATTCCCAGCAATGAACCATTTTGCATTCCTGCTCATCTGGAAACAACTGCCCAATTCCCCCCGCTGAGGCAACTGTATTTCTCTACCTGCGGTACCCTGTTATCACTCATTTTCTTGCAGAGAGGGCTTCCTGAAAAACACCTAATTCATTAAGACTCTTCCACACAGGAGTGAAAAAGAACCATCCTTTGTAAATCAACAGCTAAATGACCTTCCTTAATAAACATTGGGACTTGGCCTTTTGCATGCACCCCATATTTGGGCTGCGCTATCAGTTGCGCATATTATCTGCCTTGCCTTTTAGGTCACGACACAGCTGGCAGGCTGGGAAACTGGCTTTCAACTCCCACTCTTGATAAAGTTGCCAACTGGAAACACAAGGGTTCTGCTCAGAGATGAACAAGGAGAGTTTCTGCCTTATTAGGACAGTAAATCCTTTGCTTTTCCCTTTTCCATGCCCCTAACACACACAGCTGGGTACTCTGCATGGGTAGCTTTTAGGTTTCTTTCCACCTACAGCTAACAACAATGCTCTGGTGTATAAAATTCAGCTTCAACACCCCACCCCTGCCAAGAGTTTGGAAATCTTCAGCCCCAGGCGCTTTCTACTTCGACACACAATACCCACTCCATCTCCTAGACCGTGAGCTAAGCCACCCCGCGAACACAACTGTATTGTGGTCCTGGATTCAGAATGATGGTGTAGAACGTTTTACTTTTACTAAGCCAGGGACTCAGCTCGGTGTGTATCAATTAAATATGAAGCTGTGCCAGCTCAAAGAAGCCTGCAGCAGAGGAGAAAAAAGTGACAGTGGTGGAACAGGCAAGAATACACGAGCATCCCACCCAAAATGCTGGTTACAGCTCTTCAAATGAAGAGTTTTCATTAAAACCCAAATGCCTTTGCTCCCTCCAGAAGCTACAGCTCCCCTCAGCAGGCACGAACTCCCCCCTCAGCCTTCTCCTGCAGAGGTTTCTGTCTGCTTCAAAACTTCCACGGTGCAAATTATGTGCAGTTTTTTCCAGATCATGCTACTCTGTTCCAACATGGCTCAGAAGACAGCTTCCCCCAAGTATCTTGTAAAAATCATAAAGCACAGATTTTCCTTAAGAGGAACAGTTTTATTTTCTCCACTGCAGAGGAGACAGACTGCTTGAACCTTTGCGGCCCAGGCAGTCTAACTGTTAAGAAACCTCCTGGTTTTGTTGTCATCTTTTAATTAGATAAGAGCAGGTACATTAGAACATTATTCACAAGAACATGTCAACTAGCTTCTGCTAGCCCCAGGTGTCCTGGTTTCAGCAGGAACGAAGTTACTTTTCTTCCTAGCAGCTGGTTAGTGCTGTGTTTTGGACTTTGGATGATAATAACATTGAAAACACACTAATATTTTAGTTGTTGCTAAGCAGTCAAGAACTCTTCAGCTTCTCATATCAGCCTGCCAACAAGAAGGGGGGATGGAGGGGGACAAAATTAGGAAATATATACAGCCGGGACAGTTTAGAAATAACCAAAGGATTATTCCATCCTTACAATGTCATGCTCCATATATTTCCAGGGATGGGCTGAGAGACAGAATGGCTCAGGAATCATATTATCACTATTATTGTCTTCCTTTTCTGCCCTATTAAACTCTTGTTATCTCAACCCACAAGTTTTACCTCTTTTTTTCTTTTCAATTCTCTCCCCCATCCCACTGCAGGGGCAGCACGCAAAGGGCCATGTGGTTCTTTCACCTGCCTGCAAGGTGAAATCACAACACTATGGAAGGAATGTGACACTGAAAAACAGCCAGTAGGCGTGATGGGTTTGAACACAGACAAGCCTTCCATGGAAAAAAAGAATATCAACACCACAAACAATCTTGCTCTTGAGAAAGCCAGGCAAGGTCTTCTCTCTGCTTGTGTCATCTCTTCCAGAAGCTTAGCGAGTGCATCTCAATCTCTGGCTGTTATCAGCCACAGCAGCTTCAGAGCAGTACAAAGAGGGATCGGTTTGAACACGGCACAAGGGGCTGAGGATGTTCACCGGGTCCGTTACGCCACGCATGCAGGTGTTGCCACAGTCCCTCCCAAGGTGAGACTGGGAGACTGCCTGTTTTGATACAGAGCACGGGAAATCCTGTTTAACCCTGCCTGTGCAGGGACCCTGCTGCAGGACAGACTGATGTCCTGCGAGGCTAGGACACAGGTATAAGTTACCATTACAAAGCTCTAAGACCAAAGTTTCAGTTTCTTAGCACTTTCATTTTGCCCTTGGGAGCAAGCAGGCTTACAGGCATAGATTGAGTGAAAACAGTGAATTCCACTCACTGCTTCTTTTGGCACTGACCAACAGGTCTTTCATTCCTCAGATTACAAAGCGAGGTGGGAAGGAAGCAAAGCAGATCGTTTTTCCAACTGCTGCATTCTGCCTTCAACACACAAATCCTCCCCCAAGTCACATTCCTCATAGACAGCTACCAAAACCTCAAGCATCCCTTCCTGAAGTCACAGCCCTGCCATGGCTGTCAACCCTTCAGCCTCTCCACGCACCCTGTTTTCATGCAAGCTCATCTCCATCAGTCATTGAAGCCGGACTGAATCTGGGGAGGGCTGATCAGGTGGTTTGCCTCCCCCGCTCAGTTCTGCCATGATGCTGAAGGACAGCACAGTAAATTTACTACCCCAAGAAGTGTCACCAAAGGGGTCAGAAGCCCCCTTGTGCTAAAATGCCACACTGAGGGCTTTAGAAATCAATCAAGAAAGGAGAGGAGGAACCACATTCCCCAGGACATCTTTCTCACATAGATCAAGCCCTCTGACGTGCCAAAGGAAGCCTGTGCCAGAGCAGTTGCGCCCTCAGCTCCTCGGAGAGCTGCACAAACCCCTTAGCTGGGGCTCCCCTTCAGTGCTTTCCCCTCCGCTGCTAAGGAAACCCCTGGGGTTCACCCTCCAGACCAGTCCAGAGCTTCACAACATGATACACCAACCCCAATAGCTTGCAAAGGTCCTGCCCGGGCACTAGCCATGAACTCAGCTTGTCTAGATACCCCAAAAACACACCTCACCCTTTTCATTAAACCCCATTTGGTTGGCAAATGAGTTTCAACTGAACACTCATCACACTAACAAGCAGCACCATTGATAGCTATTCAGGGAGAACTTGCTGACAGACCAGAAAAAGAGATAAAACAGATGCGTATCTATGACACGAACTCCCAGGAGCACGCGCACCCCTTAGACAGCCATGCTGAAGGCTTTAGGCAGAGAAAATAAAACCCAATGTAGAGTCCTTCCCAATTAAAAGTTAAAACAAAAAGGACAGAGAAGTTGTTTTGCTGAGCTTGATCTGCCACGCTCTCACCACAAGAGCCGCATGTTGATATGCTGCACAGCACGTCTGCTCTGTCTTCCTATGAGGCCCCAGCAGGCCAGACTGCATTTTGTTTACCTGAACCTCTTGGTTGTTTTTTTTTTTTTTTAGCTTAACTTTAGGGCAGCATCGCCACGTGCTGTAGAGCAGCTACCACGCTCTCCTGCAGGAAGGGATAGGTTTCAGCAGTTGGCAAAGCAGCACTACAGATTCCCACGTCTGCCAGCTGCTCCGAACAGCCTAGGAAGGGTCCAGCACCTACCATGCCATAAACAAGCTTATAGCCCCCCTTTATCAGCTCCATTAAACCCACAAAGTCCTGTTAACGCGCAAGTTAAGGTTCACTCTCCGCAATCTGCTCTCCCATCCCCTGCCATAATACAGGTTGGAATTTAAGTCCACATTTTTCTCCGGGGAATCAAAGGAAGTCACCTGGTTTCCAAGAAGCCACTTCAATCTGCTGCTGGAAAAATGTTAGAGTCTCTTACAAGCTGGCCAGACACATAAGTGGAAGCTGCTCAGGAATGTTAACTTATTTGAAGACACAAAGTTGACCCTGTAGCATTCAAATACTTCCAGCGGCGCTGTCTCGCCAGGAAGGGAGAGACATCAAAGCAGTCTATCTCCTATTCCTCCTCCCTATTTTGTCCAACCCTGGGCCAAATGACGCAGAAGGTAAAAGCATCTGCAGTTCAGCACTGTCCTTGACTATAAATTCAGAGCCTGCCTGGTGACACAAAGGCTCAGCGCCACAGATGCACTGGTTTCTCTTTCCATCAGATGTGGGAAGCCCGCCATCTCTTCCAGCAGGAGAGTGGGAACAGCTCAGGATCTCACCATGTGCTGGACCCGTTTCACTCCTTTTTCTCTGTGACCTGTCACAACTCTTGAAAGGGACACTAGCCTGGGCAGGGAAGAATTCTTCTTTCTTCCTGCCTCCCATCTGCCCTCGTGCATTCCTGTCACCTGCTTTCTGGTTACATGTCCGCATAGCTCCCACATGGCTCATTTGGGAAACCGACTGCAGGAAGCCATAAGCAAATAATAAAAAAATGAGGTGGAGGATAATGGACATGAGCTCATGAGAGCAGACACCAGCTGGCAGGATCCATGGGATGATTAAATTATGCATAACTAAGGATCAAAGCATTTAATGCTGGGGAGCTACACCTCCAAAAGGAAGCCTCTGGGGACAGGGCGGTCAGAACTCCTTCCCTGGAACAGGGCTGTGCCTAAACAACCCAATTAAGACAAAGGGGTCTGCTCTGTAGGACATCAGGGCAGCACGCTGGGGGATTACAAAGCTCTGCTGTCATTAGCAACCCCTTTCTGCTTCAGAGAGATTCAGTGACAATTTTCTACCTGACCATCCGACTCAGCTATCTCCATCACCTGTTGTCGCTTCAATGGCCACAGCAGTCCCAGGCACCCAAAAATAAAACCTCAGAGCTTTACTGGGACCACTGCCACCCCAGAAATTACCTGTGCCACCAGTCCCACAGCCGCATCTCATCTCCTCCTTCCAGCTCCCAGTCTTGTGAGTCACAGACTTTGAACCTGGGGCTAAACTGCAGAACTCCTCACTGCAGGGCAGCACAGCAGCTACGAATTTATCTGCATTTAAAGACAAGAAAAGTTGTGTGGGGTCTGTTATCTATTAACGCTCCATATCTAGCTCTAAAAGTCCCTAAACCTCAGACAACTAGATGCTGGAAAATCTGGATCTTTCTCTACTCACCCTATTCTTAAGTTTTGCTGCAGCATCTGTTAGCGGCCATTGCAGGAAGACAGGACATTGGCTCGGATCCTACATAACCCATTTAATGCTTTTACCACACCTGGAGTGAAACTCCACAGCTCTCCAGCTTCTCCCTCAAATTCAACACCTAAACTAACCCACGCTGCTGAATGGGTGGACCATGCTCTTGAATCAGCAAGGTATTTCAGTTGTAAAGTAAAAATAAAAGTGCCAAAGTGATTTTTGGGAAAAATTCTGCTTCCTGGCAGTGTGGAACTCCCAGAAGTCAGAGAGACTGCGTAGTCAGAAACACTCCCCAAAATCCCTGGTCTCCCCTTAAGAGCATTGGGTGAGGTTGTTTCCTTTAAAGTTTCCAGGCTCAGTTCAAGAGAGCAAGAGCCAGGAAGCTTCATATTCAAAGCCAGTGGCTCAGCCATAGTCTTGTCTTCAAAAGATATATCAGGGGATGTTTATCTTCTTCCCTCTGAACTTTCCTTTTGTTTACCATGCTCTTAAACTCAAGCATCCTTGTAATGCCAAACTAGAACTACATGTGCTACCCTAAACGAAAGTGTTATTCATAAACACTGCTATTTTTAAATATTAAATACTATAGAGGGGAAACAGTAGGAAACAAGTATTTTCACAGTGTGACATTTTCAGTCTATTTCTTTCACCAAGTTAAAATAGAGTCAGTTACCTTAAAAATCATACTGTTTTCCAGTTAGCATCACATGGACTCTTAGCTGTGCAAAGCACAGTTCCTTAAAAGGATGCTTTGAAGACTAAAGTCAGTTTCATCACTTCTAAAGAAAAGTGTTTGTTCCTGCTAGAAGGGGACCAAGTCCCACAGGGCACAGGCTGCTGGGAAGCTACACTGCATCACCTGCCCTGATTTTTGGGCTCTCACCTTATTCTCGATCAGTTGTCCCACCATCAGTAAAATTTTGCTCCTTCCTTGAAAGTTTGCCTGAGAAAGAGTAAGACCAAGATTTTATTATTGCCAAGGAAACGCCACCAGGTCCCACTGCCCCCTCTTTCCTTTGCTCTGGCACTAGCCTGTCCCCCAACAGCGAGACCCTTCAGCTCCCCGAACCAGCACAAAGTTAAAAGAAGAAAAACTCAAAATTATTATGTGTCTCCTGACACTCTGGCATTCCCCACAAGAACAAAGCTGAAAGCAGCCAGGAAACCACCGAGTCCTTTACAAAAAGAAATGAAGCCAATGGGTAAGGGCACTGCTGCTGTGTTCACGACATGGATGTATATCCTGTCAGGCTGCCCAAACTTACTCCGTTGCATCCTGGAGCAGGTTGCCTTTGCCAGTCTCCTGGATTAACGTGCCAGAGAAGAGCTGGGCAGAAGACAAGGTGTGTAACCCCACAGCGTGCCAGGGAAAAAAAAGAGAACGATGTTCCCCCAGCTCAGCCCAGACATCTATGACGAGCAGGGGCATCACCCTGGTTAATCCTCCAGCTCCTGTTTGTGGAGAGAGCTGAGCAAAACAGAAACACTGGTTGAAGGTGCTCTGCTGCCTTGCCCAGATTTGGAACTGGTTCCTGTACAAGCAGGGGACACTCAGAGCCTCTTTGGCTGGGGGAGGACAGAAGAAACATTCATTCTGAAATACTAGAGACCTAGAGGATGATGAGGGGAAATTTCTCCCACACTAATCATTTGAAGTCAGAAATCAGGGCTGAAGAGCTCGAAACTTCAGCGGTTTACAATCTGATCCAAGCACGTCCACACCAGGGGTGACTGCATCTGCACAAAAGTAATTAATACCTCAAACATCAACCTCTGCTCCTGGGATACATCTTGCCGGTTGCATTCGCTTTCGTACATGGGAAGGCTCCAGCATCATGCAAAAGCAGAGGAAGACTGAGGTGGGCAGTCACACAAGCTGAGGTACTGCAAAAGCCATCAAGGGAAGTGAAGCCTGGGAGATTCTGTCTTCATTTCACCCTTTTGCTGGAAAATTACCCACTCACCCCCACGTCACTTTGCTCTTCATGGAGACAGTCAGCTCAGGACTGGCTTCGGCAGAAAGAGACAAGGCGGAAACGGTGAAAAAGCCGAAGTGGCCCAAGTAGAAGAGCTGAGCACATACGGTGAGGAAGCTAGATCCCAGCCAAACTGCCAACCTCTGCAGGTGTCCACAGTGATGGTCAAGCACCAGAACAAACAGCAAAATTACTGGCAACACTGGAGTACAAACAGCTGCTGCCACTACTACTGAAAACACCCACTGTTACTGCTTCCCTTGTCAGCTCTGCTACAGGCAAAAAGAGGAACGGAATGAAAATTTCTGTCAGAAGCAGAAAGTCCCCACTGAAAGCAGGGGAAACCAGTCTGACCTCCACCTCTTCCAAAGGGCCAGCTAAGCATCTCCCTTGTCAGGTCAGAGCGCGGTAGAGATTGGGCACGCAGGCAGGATACGGATAAACCCAGACCTGACAAGAGCAGATGGACCTCTAATGCAAGTGTGGAAGTAGCAAGGAGGGGAAGGTGTCAGGGCAGCAAGGATGGAGCTTTCACCGCACACAAAGGTGGCTGCCTGCATCGCTTTCGGCTCAAAGCCGGGAGGCAGGAGGCACACGGCCATTAGAGCAGGAAGGCAGCGCTCACCTGGCTGCTGCAGAGCCAGTTCTGAGGATCTCTGAGCTTCTGCTCTCCTAAAAGAGCTCCTGCAGCAAAGTTTCCCTTCCTCCTCCTCCTCCATCGCCAGCCCTGCAGGCGCCAGGCAGAGCCTCTCTTCTCATCCCCGCGTCTCTAAATTTGCCTGGTTGCTGAGCACATCTATTCTAGGCAGCCAAAGGCAGGCGAGATGAGGGGAGGGAAGCGAAGCGCACGCATCAGTCGCGTTGTGAACAACATCGGTGCCAAGTTCTTCTCTGCTATAGCCAGTTCAGACAGTGAACGCGTCTGATGCGGAACTCCAAGCCAAGTAACACAATTTGTGAAAGAATTCAGGGAAAAAGTTATTTCTGTACAAAACAGCCAAGTAAATCTCAGATCTCTGAGGACAGGGAAAGACAGAAGTAGCAGAAAGAACTACTTAATATAAAACATGGGTCAAAGTAATCAAATCAGAAAAACAAGGTCAGAACAGAAAAGAAATACTATTTTGGGACACCGAGAACCCCAAGCTGGCCTAAGCTGAGAATTGACACGGTACAGCAGAGCAAACTAGTCACCCTGGTCCCAAAGCAAGTCCTGCTAGCCCTGAGCAGGTCTGGGAGAGCCTGCAAAAGTTTTTCAGCTCTCAGAAGCAGCATCTGCTATACAGCTAATCCTCAGTTAGCCCGGGAGGATTGAGGGCTGGCAGCAGGGCTTGTCTCTACAGCAGGAAAGGGAGGGAGGATGCTACACGTGCTATCCGCTCCCCCAGTGAATGAAAGAGCAAAGGCACCAGGGACAGGAACAAATTAATCAGTTCTCGTACACATAAAATCACAGCCATCATCAGGATTGGGTTGCCAAAGCAGGTAATGAGGGCAGTAACCCTGGAGGGTGTATCAAGTCAGGAAAGCTGGTTATGTCCCTCATATCTTATCTCCTACGTATTGAAAAACAGTCCCTCCCTCGAGAGACTTAATCCTCTAGACAGGATTAAAGCCTATCAGTCAATGGGCTACCCCGGAGAGAACAATCCAACATTTGCTGGGCGATAGCCAAGATCCTATCAGGAAGCAATCCTAGTGCTTGGAGAAGAATTAGAGGGGAACACAGGCAGCCCGAAGGTAGGAAAGCATTTTCTGCTTTTAGCTTCCCTGCTAACGCAGGGTGGCATTTCAGGCAAACCAGCTCTCGTTTTCATGCCTCGTTAATCTCAATGGTACAATCGGAGCGAAGCCAAGCCCAGCTCTGGTTCTGGCTTCTCTCAGCTCCAGTTGACTTTAATTACAGGTAAATGCCTTTGATCATCTTTGCAGTTCAGGTCTTCGACACCTCATACATTGCACCCAGGATCAGAAAACACTTTGGAAAACACTGGGTGCAACCAGACTAACCTGTGTCACGGACAAGGCGTTTCTCCCAAGCCATACGGCAGCACCTCACGCTCTCCGGCAACTCCCTCAACCCTTGGGCTTGTTCTTTTTTTTTACTGTCACCTTGTGGTGGCCATGAACTCCTGCAGCCTTGTTCTTGTCAGCTACCAGCCTGACCTAACACCACTGAGAACAAATAGGTTTCTACAAAGAAGGAGACATGATGCTTCTCTGCAGCACCTTCTCAGAGAATAAATAGAGCACAAATAGTTCTCTGGTATCAGCCTAACTCGGGGCAGGACGGCCGCGCAGGTCAACCTCAGCCAAAACGCTGCTCTCCTAACAGAGAACAACTTTGCTCTGTAAGAGGAGTGCCCTCTGCTGAAATAACAACAGTCCTACAACAGGCAAAGCGTATTCTCCAGTTCCCTTCACCCAATCGGCACGATGCCTCGCAGATCCAGAACACAAGCCAGGACAGATCACAACCCAAACGATAGGCAAGTGAATACAGTCCATTTAATACAGTCAAACACGGAGGGACTGCAACAGCAAAACAAGACAGACTGAGGCGCATCAGGCAGGCAGGAATGAAACAACAGGAAAGAATCTCTCCAACACACAGACCCACCTCTTATTCCGTGCTGGACGAAGTTCTGAGGTCTTGTCTGCGGTGGCCAGGAGGAGGAGGCTGGAGAGAGGTATCCGGAGCTGGAGGAGCTGCCCTGGGCACGGTCAGTGCTCTCAAACAGGAGCACGCTGCCCACCCGCAAGGAAAGGAGCACCCACCCCAACAGCTTCGTGCCCGAGAGGGGAACCCCAGCGCAGAGAAGTTTCAGGGCCGAGTCCCAGACCGAAGAGTGTCACAGCTGCCTCAGTACGACTCACCAGTCCAGCCTCTCCTGCCCAAAAAAAGCTAGGGAGCCCCACCAGCAAAGATGAGCTCCAGGGCAGCCTGAATGTCCCCTCCAGTGGCTTGTAGGGCCCGGAGACTTAGCTCATCATCGTGTATGCCCATGTCTCGCAGCTGCTGAAGCTGTGGCTGCCACTGGCTCTACAGACAGAAAACAAAAGCAGCTAAGGGTAGGTGCGAGAGTCCAAGCAGAAACAAAACAGCCTTCTCCACAGCCCGCTCTTCCACGCTGCATTCTCCCACCTCTCTCTAGCTCACAAGGGCAACGCCAAGCACGCAAACAGACCTTGACATCTCAAAGTCTTGCTGCAAACTCCCCAAATCCACCAGCTCACCCCTTCCGCTTCCACCCAGTACTTTTGCATCAGTCTACCGTGCCTCCTGCAAGCACCGCTTCTCCAGCGATGCCCCTTCCAGCTTCACGTCCTGCCACAGGAGGTGGCTGAAGAACCACCTCCACCCTGAAACCCTCAACGCCATACGGGGCTTTCCCCAGGCTCCCAAAGGAAGAGGCTGCGACACTGACCTGCAGGCTGGGCTGTCCCGAGGCCTGCAGGGCATGCTGCAAGGCCTGGCTGAAGAGATCGTTGGTGATGGGTGTTCCTGACTGGACGCTGGATGACATCGGGGAGGTCCCAGAGGAGTGACCCTAGGAGGAAATAAGTTGTATATGCATCAGGAGAACTCATCCCGGGAATTAAAGCCAGCACAGGGCAACACCCAGCTGTACCCCCACTATCCTGCCTCCCCAAACCCCTGTGGGGGAGAGCCCAGCCATAAAACAAATAAAACAGCAAGGGTTCCCAGATCCGAGCAGGGCTTACGCTCAGTCAGGCGTTGGTTTTACAGCCCAGGAGTATCCTCCCGGCTGCTGCGCTGTGGTTGTACCTGGGTGCCAGGGGTGGGCGTGTGGGAGCTGCTCTCTGGGGTGCTCGCCAGTGCCAGCGCAGTTGCCAGCTCGCTCTGGGTGATCGGTCGGGGTCCAGCAGCCCCGGCGTAGCCGAGGGAAGCCGGGCGGGAGCCAGAAGTGCTGCTAGATGGTGTAGATCTTGTGCTCTGCACAGAGGAAAAAACCAAACCCACCACCTCTGAGGTTGGTGTCTGTGTCCCAGCAGAATCCAGCTCATGTGCTCATCCCCAGGGATCCCTTTCCTACAATACTTAGAACTCAAGTACAGAACTTCTAAAAAATAAACGTGACAGAAGCAAACATGCTTTTTTCTCCCCCACAAACTCAGCTTTTACAAAGCTGTGGAAACTGGCACCAAACCTTTTCATCTATCACCCACCAGTTTAAAAACAAAGCATTATTAGCCTGTAACAAAACAATTCACTGTCGACACGCACTTCTTTTTGCCTAAACACATAACTTCTCTTTACAAAATAGTCTGCAGAGAGGAAAAACTCCCTACATTGCAGAAGAAGGGCAGGGACCAACACTCCCATGCTTCTTAGCCACACTCATTGCGCATAACTCTGGCTCTGTGTCGGTTTGAAGGTGTTTACTGAGGACAAGTGCTGCTGCGAGTCGTGCTTCTGCATTCCTCTGTTGCGGCCCCACCTCAGCACTCAAGAAAATCCTAACACAAACAGCATCCCAGCACGCCACAATCAACGTGTTTTGTCTCCACAATATCCCTAGGAGCCAGAGCTGCTCTGAAGAGACAAACTTTTTGGAGTTAACCCTAAACTACAAGTCCAAAACAGCCCTTCCAGCCAATCTGGCTGCTTACCTGGTGGAAGTCTTCTTCATCATCAGAGAGACCTTCAAACAGAAAGCCACCTGCAACAGAAAGGAGAATCTACAGATGCGGAAAACAGGGTGCTGGTGGGAATTAGGCACCAGTGAGAATCCTGTAGAGTCCTTGGCCGCTCAGCGCAAGTTAAGGCGCTGGTCAGGACAGAGGCCTCCGCACCACCAAGTTCACGTGCAGCAGGTCAGTAGAAGACAGGTCAGGCCCATCGTTTGCACAAAACAGAGGCCGCAGCACTCTGCTTCCCAACAGTCATTGCACATGCTTAGTTGGGAGAGGCCCCGAGGCCAAAGCACCCCAGATGAGTCTCACACAGTGCAAAAAAAAAACCCTGTCAAACCCCAGCATGTGTTTCTAGCTCAGGAACCTAAACCTCTCTTTCTTCCAGACGAAAACCTTGTCAGTACAGTCTATAAATCCACAGCACAATCTCTGCAGGTTCCCCGCTCATACGCGTGGCTAAAGGTACCTGGCATGTCCCGGTAGGAGCCAGAGGACATGCCCCGGGAGGATGTCTCCGGGGCTGGGAGCGGGGTGCTGCCAGCCACTGAGTGCAGAACAAGGACGATGGCGTTCACGAGCGCAGGGTGTGCGGGGATTAGCCTGGAGAGAAAAGAGTGGAAGAATAAATCACACAGGGAAACTAAAAAGCAGCAGCTCGATACCAGCAGAGAATTTAGGTCAGGAATGGCAGGGCTGCACTGGCAGGCAGGAGCAGAACTCCCTCGCACCCAGAGAGAAGCGGTCTTGCACAACAAAGGCATTGCTCAGTCGCCGCACCAGCTTGCCTGAACTTACGTGTCCAGCATGTTGGGGTCCGCAAACACCGAAAAGAGGTCCTTGTCCTGTAGGACTCCTGGGAGGCACCAGGAAACACGACGAGCGAAAGACAGGATACCAAGGAATAGAAGCCAGTCAAACAAAAGCCATGGGAAAAAAAGCAAAAGAATTGTTTTGCAGGAACTGAGTCACTAGCAGACACCATAAATACTCTATTATTGTTCTCTCCGAAGCCTTTTGTGTCTTTCCGGAGAGACTCTGGATGATCACAGCCACACACCAAGGGACAGGGCTTTCCCAGCAGATCCCACAACTGCACCTTAAGGGCAGGATCAAACGCAGCACCCAGCTCACTCCAGCCATCCCATATTCCACCTGTCTCACAGCAACGTGCCAAAAAGGCAAGTAACCTCCCGGGCCAGAACAAGCACGCTGGATTTAATGAACATTTTTCAACACTTTGCCACAGGGAGAAAGCATCCACTCCCCCCTGCTCTCCTTTGGGCTCCATCCTTTTGAAGCCAGCATCCATCCCCAAATATTACCAAGGGATCACAAGTCTGACACCTGAGCAGGGACCGGAAGAAGACACCGTGTCCAGAGAAAGGGAACTCTCCCTTCCCTGTGTCAGGAATTAAACACAGACTACCTTTATTTAGCTTTCCTCAGATCCTCTGGATCATGTCTGGACTCACCCAAAGCAACAGGATCGCTGCTGAGGCCAGGAGTAGCTACAATGATCTGATCCAGTGACTCCTTGTTCCCCAGCATTTTGAAGACCTGCCAGAGAAATCACAGATCAACAGCGTCACACGACGAGGCTCCACTCCGTGAGTCTCTTCCCAGAGAGGGGACAGACAACAGACACCCAGAGGGCAAAGCATGAAGCCCCACTCACTGCATCTCTGTAGGCAGGACTGCTGTGCAGGGCAGTGTGAAGGACCCGGAACTCCCGTACTGCCGCCACCTTATCCACAGGCTCTGCGGGAGGGAAAATAACAGAACAAAACACGGCGCTCTGTCAGCTTTACACACCACTGCTATACACACCACTATTTACACAATAGCAGCGGCGATTCTTCAACATCCCTGGATTCAACTAACCCAGAGAGGAAGGGTACAGGCTGTTGATTGTCTCGGTACAGTTACCGCAGAACACTCAGCTTCCAGACACACAAAAAAATATATAGCTGTATCCTCCTACACATTCAAAAGGAGCTGTATTAAGGTAACACCTCTAAACTAACCCTTCTTATCCTATAGTCAGGCAGGCTAAGAACACACACAAGCCTGCTCATCCCTCAGGCTGAGTAACCAATCATTTTGCTCTCTGATTCTCTGGCAACACCCTAAAAATTGGTCACAATCAATTAAGGAAAGAATATTTGCTCTCCACATTCCTTAACCCTCCCATCAGCAAGAAAACATAACACCCATTTGCTGCTGTTAGAGGTGGAAACCTCCCAAAGAAAAATATTCATCAATTCCTCCTCCAAACCTCACATCAGGCTCCCAGAAACAAGTCACAAGAGAAGCTGTCCCTCAGTCACAAGAGACCCGTGCTGAACACATCCTGAGGAGACTGCAGCGGTAGTAGCGCGCTCTGTCTCCTCCTCACCTGGTTTCTGATCAGGCTCAGGCCAGGACTTGCGCAGGACATGAACAGTGGAGCCAGACTGGATGCCATAAAAATCAAGCGTCTGGTCATCCCTCAGCTTACGGCCACAGTAGATCAGATCTAAAGGAGAGAAACATCTGAAGATAAATATCTACAGCGCGCCCAGAAAGGGCCAGGGGTCTTTAAGAATTGCAGACTGCCTGGGGGTTATCGCTCTGCCCATGCAGCTGCTTCATCTGGTCAGCAGCACAGGGACATCACAGAGCCGAGGCTCAGCGGGGAAATCGCGGAGCCGAGGTTCCCAGACCACAACTTTGCCACCTCCTTTAGAAGCACCGACCTCTCAGTGCTTGTAAGAGATCTCACAAGGACACACGTCCAAAGAGTCCTTAACAAGGACACCGACACTGCAGCAGCTCTGTGATCCCAAGCAAACACAGAACAAACTACCCAAATCACAAGGCACTGAGCCCACTGCGGTGCAGCGGAGTCCCCGGAGCCATCTTTGAGCCCCCACGCCACGCTCTCTGGTTGTGCCGAGCCTCCCCACAGCCCAACACCACTGCCGGTGGGATGCCTGGCCCCCGCCTGCAGCGAGGGGAGGAAGAGGCTGGCCCCAAGTAGCAGGACTTTCACACGACGCACACAGGCACCTACCGATGAGCTCAGGGTCTGGGACGGACTCCTGCAGTTTACCGGTGATGAGCTGCTTGAGGTAGGAGATGCTGCACCCACCGAGCGGGCATTCTCCCAGCTCTGTCTCCGGTAAACGTAAGATGGATTTGGGAGCCAGCGGCTGATCCGCCAGCTTCACTGCTATGTGCCACTCCGACAGGGACATTTCAGCCTTCTCGCTGAACAGAGCCAAGACCCACAAAGCTCTGAAAAGGGAGGAAAACAAACCCAAGTGAGACTCTCCTCCAACCTGACAGGCAACTCGTAAATTCACAGGCCTCACCCTTGCGGGAAGCACACAGGAGGCCTGACCAATGCACAGCCGTGCTTTTTACCTTCCTACCTCGGTCTTAAGCCACATGTGAAGCTACAGGGCAGGCAGAAATCCCTCTACCAGCCTCAACGCTCAGCCGAGGAAGAAGAGAAGCCAAGAGCAAGGCCCGGCCCCCCGAAACCCCCGTTTCCCGGCACGGAGACGATAGAGCAGAGGGGCAGGTGTAGCAAGGAGCCCACGGCCGCCCAGCGAAGGGGTCCCAGCAGTGCCAGCCCCCCCACACCCCCCCCGGCGACCCTAAACCGAGACCCCGGCCCGTCACCCCCCTCCTCAGCTCCGCTCCACCCGCATCTCCGGGCCGCACCGGAAACGGAAGTGCTGCCGGGCTGCGCGGCGCACCCTGGGAAACTGAGTCCGCCAGAGGAGGCGGCGCTTAAAGCCAAGTGGGGAAGCCGCCGATTGGCTGGCCTTATAGCGACGCGGCCCAGCGAGCCAATAGGCGGCGGGCTGAGGGTTTAAAGGCGGGAGGGAGCCGCAGCGCATGGCTACCGCAGCCACCCACCCCCAGCAGCGGGGACGAGCTCCGGCACCATCCGCCGCTGCGGCTCCTCACCCTCTCCCAAAAAAGGAGGGGAAGAAAAAAAAAAGGGAGAAGCCGCTGCTCCTCCAGCTTTTTCCGACAAGAAGAGCTGTTCGCCTTCTAAAAAAAGGCAAGTTACCATGAAAGCACAGAGAGGCTGCAAGGGCCACATACCAGTCAAGCCAACAGTTCTTAAAATGGTCTGCGCAGCACCAGGCAGCTGTAAAAGGCGACCTCACACCATTCCTGGAGTATTTCACCCCAAAGTTTGTTCTCTTAAGGTTTAAACAGGCAGCTACGGGCTAGGTTTGAGTCCAAAACCACGTATCACACAATAATCCCTCACAGCAAGGAGATCAAGAACCCACCCTGGGGGAGGGGGGAAGCAAAATAACCTCTTCTGGTTTTTAAGCCTAAGAAGTTTATTTGTTTTCCTACAAAGGAGTCAGTTGTGACAAACCTAAAGGTGACAAGCCTAACTTTAGTGTCATTCTATCAGCGTTACATCAGAGAAGCGAACAAGCCTCCGTCTAGCTCCAAGCCCCAAGGGGCCGGGAGGAAGAGGAGCAGCTAGCCAGCCACAGAACTACAGCCTAAGGGGCCATTAAACCGCACAGGTCACTACTCAGTACCTCAACAAGTTAATTAAAACATAAAATTAGTAACAGTCGAACAATTCTGGTCCAGGAGGAGGCCCCAGCACGGCCCTCAGGTGACTGCCAGCAGTCCCTCTAGAAGCACTTGCGGTGGACGATGGAGGGGCCGGACTCATCGTACTCCTGCTTGCTGATCCACATCTGCTGGAAGGTGGAGAGAGACGCCAGGATGGAACCGCCGATCCAGACGGAATATTTACGTTCCGGAGGAGCGATAATCTTAATTTTCATGGTGCTGGGTGCCAGGGCGGTGATTTCTTTCTGCATCCTGTCGGCGATGCCGGGGTACATGGTGGTACCCCCAGAGAGCACAGTGTTGGCATACAGATCCTTCCGGATGTCCACGTCGCACTTCATGATGGAGTTGAAGGTTGTCTCGTGGATGCCGCAGGACTCCATGCCCAGGAAGGAAGGTTGGAAGATGGCCTCCGGGCATCGGAAACGCTCATTCCCGATGGTGATCACCTGCCCATCGGGCAGCTCATAGCTCTTCTCCAGGGAAGAGGAGGAGGCAGCAGTGGCCATCTCCTGCTCAAAGTCCAGAGCAACGTAGCAGAGCTTCTCCTTGATGTCCCTCACGATCTCTCTCTCGGCCGTGGTGGTGAAGCTGTAGCCTCGCTCCGTCAGGATCTTCATGAGGTAGTCTGTCAGGTCGCGGCCAGCCAAATCTAGACGTAGGATAGCATGGGGCAGCGCGTAGCCTTCATAGATGGGCACGGTGTGGGTCACGCCGTCCCCCGAGTCCATGACGATGCCGGTGGTGCGGCCGGAGGCATAGAGGGACAGCACAGCCTGGATGGCTACGTACATCGCTGGGGTGTTGAAGGTCTCGAACATGATCTGGGTCATCTTCTCCCGGTTGGCCTTGGGGTTCAGGGGGGCCTCGGTGAGCAGGACAGGGTGCTCCTCTGGGGCAACACGCAGCTCGTTGTAGAAGGTGTGGTGCCAGATCTTCTCCATGTCATCCCAGTTGGTGACAATGCCATGCTCGATGGGGTACTTCAGGGTGAGGATACCCCTCTTGCTCTGGGCCTCATCCCCCACATAGCTGTCCTTCTGCCCCATGCCCACCATGACGCCCTGATGCCGGGGACGTCCCACAATAGAGGGAAACACGGCACGGGGGGCATCATCCCCTGCAAAGCCTGCCTTGCACATGCCAGAGCCATTGTCCACCACAAGGGCAGCGATCTCCTCATCTGCCATGCTGACCGGGCCTGAGGTGAGCAGGGACATGGAGGTGTCACAGAGTCCCTCGTCAGAGGGAACAGAGCAGGAACATCAAAGAGCCCTGACATTTGTCCCCATGCACTAGGAACTTAAAAATTTAACATGCAAGGGAACCCCAACGACAGCACTGAGGGACGTAAGGTGGGAGGAAATACTGAGGAGCCCTAAAGGTGTGTCCTACAGAGCCCTCAGGGCCTGAGCAGAGAGGAGACCCTAGGGAAACACAGTACCTATTTGCCCCCCTAAAAACACACAGGCATATGCAGCCCTGAGCAGACACAGGCCCTCCCCACTCCCTCCCGAGGGAGTCCCCTAACACAAAGCCCCAGGCACACCTGAGGGAACAAAGACATAAAGCCCTTCCCCTCGGGGGGGGTACACGACACACACTGAAGGCCCAGCAGGGACCCCTTAAGGGCCAAGGGAAAGGAACGGGGAGCCTGGGGCGGGGGAAGGAAGCCGCCACCTCAGCCCTCACCTGCGCGCGCTCCCTCAGCCCACCGCGGCGTCTCCTCAGCGACTGGCGGGCCCAACCCCGCGCGCGCCCTTTTATCCCCTCCGGAACCGGAAGCCTTCACTCGCCTCGCTATTTAATTGGCTCCGGGCCGCTTGCAGTCCCACCCCTTTTTTTTTTTCTTCCCCTGTCGCCTTCCTCCCTCTCAAGCCGTTTCCGGGTATGAGAACGCTGGCTCTTCCGTTGCCGGGCCCGTACCCGGAAATAGGGTGTGTGCTTCCGTTACTGGGCACCGCCTTCGCCTCCCCGTTTCCGCCTCGGTTCGAGGAGGGGCGGTGCGGGGTGGGTTGGGAGGGAGGGGGGTG
>VXBL01002593.1:132126-172070 GCA_013400195.1 Aramus guarauna
GTATTTACCGGCCCGGGGGACCTCTCCCCTCTGGCCCGGGCCGCTTCGCCGCCAGCTTTAACTCTTTTCAGGTGGTTTCCACTCGGAAAATGGGCTTTCCCCAGCGCCCTTGGCTCGGAGACGGGCGTTTTCCCTAATTACGCCGTAAATAGAGCTAGTTAAAAATTCAAATCAAGGGGCTTTTTAATTAAAAGGGCTCTCCCAGGGCACTGAAAGCCGCACAAAGGCTGAGGAGCGAGGAGCTGGAGGTTAAACTGACTCCTTTCACCCCCTCGCTTGGCAGAGAGGCAAAAAAACAAGCGAATATCCGTGCTGAGGGGGTGAAATGGATGTTAAAACCTGGGGTGATTCCATGTTGTTCGTCCAGCTGCAGTTGTTTTCTCAAACTCTGTCCTGATATCGCGACTTAATTATTCACTGCGAGCGGTGCATCTCCTCCTTGGCTTAAAACTCGCCGTAAAGTTGGCCGCCTCTCCGCGATACCGTCCGTGCTTGCCGTATCCAAAACCGCATCTTTTTGGAGGCCGGTGAGATTCCTGCCGGGTTCTGATGCAAACCCTCGGCAGCCACCCGTAAATCCTGCCGTAACCTGTCACGCGTTAATCGTACCTGAACTCCGGGAAATACTCGGGCGCCGCATACCAGGGTGTTGCTGCTCCCGAGGCGTGTTTGTTCGGCGCGTTAATCGAGTATCAGGTCATTTATTATCGTTAACGTACCCGAGGCGTGTATTAACCGCGCGCCCTGCTGAATTGTCTCCCGGGGTGACACCTCTCCGTGCCTCAGGTGTAACAATATACAACAAGGTGTGGGGCTGTAGGTTCTCTAGCCTGCTTTACGGTTGTTGTTACAACGCCCGCGCCAGTTCATTGTTGCTTTGCTGGAGGAGTTTGTGCGTGTGGAGCTAGGCCAGATGGTGTATTGTGCCTTCCGAACGAGCCTAAGACTCTTTTCAGCTGCCAGGTAATGCATTATTGCTCCTGACATTCAAACCACTAATCCACTTTATATTGTTTCATTTGCAAGCTAAAGCTATGCCCCTGCCTGCTAGATAAAAATGCAAATGCACCGGCCGGGCTTTTCATTTTGCTGATGGGTTGTTATTTAGCGCGGGGAAGAGTTTGGAGAGGAAAAATGAGTTGGGCACCGGAGCTCGCCGGCACTTTGTACGAGAGACGGGGTCTGACCACCTTAGAGGAAGTCTTGGAGTTGCGCTAGGGCTACTGGAAGTTGTCTTTCCCTTTAAAAAGTGGTGTCTGGTAGGTTATTTGGTATTTCAGAACAGAGCTGTGGCTGGCTTGAAAAGGTGTGTTAGCAAAATAGTCTCTTTTTTCCAAGCGTGCGGCTTGAATAGCGCTGGGCTGGTTGTAAACAGGGTGGTGGGAGGTGGCCAGGAGACTCTGCAGCTTGTTTGTAGTTGGCCTTTCCTTTGTTTCTCCAAGCTGACTGTATTTTGATATCAATGAACCTTGAAGGGCAGCAAGTGGGATCTGTTTAAGCATCTTTTTAGGTAAAAAAAAAAAAGAAAAACTCCAAGGAGGACAATCTTTGTCAGCAGGTCCAGTTTGTGACACAAAGTTCAAAATACATGTGCTGATTTTAACGGTTGGGGATTAAAGGCGTAGTCGTCTTTCTAGGATTCGCTCTAGATCCGAGCTGTGTTTCCCACCGCCGTCTGTCCTCTCGCTCCTTGCTCAAGAGGAGGCTAGTGCTGGCTCAGCACGGGCTTGCTGCAGGTCAAAATGGAGAGCTAGGGAAGCTTTCGGGTTCTTCGGCTGGGAAAATCGAAGGGAGGCAACGGCCGGGGCTTGAGATGCTCCGGGAACCAGAGGCAGTAGTTGCTTGGTGCTCAGCGGTTCCTTTCAGGCTCCAGCAATCTTTGCTTTGCTCTTGTCTCGCTCTCCTTGGGAAAATACTGGCTAAATATCGTTGTGTTTTTTAAAGACAGACATTTAAAGTGTAAAGAATTTGCTAATGTAATGAAAGCATAAAAGAATTGAGAGATAATTGGTGTGCAATAAACTCCTGCCTGCTTTTTTAATAGAAATATGGTCAAGCTTATCATCCTCACTATCTCCTTTTAAGGTAGTGCTTTCAGAAGCACCAAACCCTAGATGTTAAAGCTAACGTTTCAAAAGTAATTATTTAGGAAGTGGGGAAGGCTTCTGACCAAAAAATGAGCTGCTGGGAGAGTGGACAAAGGCATTTCAGATGCTGTCTTTGGGGTATACGAAACTGAGGTTATAGCAAATGTGTTCAGCTTGAAAATACAATTAAACAGTCTGAAAATTGAATGCAAGTTTGAGCCTGAGGCTGTTAAACATGAAGCTGATTGTTTCACGGTCTCCTGCACAGGAAAGAGTATTGGCTTTGCACTCTATTTATCCTCTTCCTGGGGAAAAAGATGAAAGCATTTTATATTCATACAGACAAATATTTGTCTATCTTTCAGATTCTGCCAATCTCCCAAGGTCGGGGCTTGAACCCTGCCAGATAAAGTCAAAACCGCCCCCCCTCTTTTTCCCAGCCATGCAAACTGCGGGATGAAGCTGGAAGCTGTGGTCGAGCAGCTGCAGAAGCAGCAGCAGAAGCAACAAACGCCTCTGCAGATGGATTCCAGGGAGAGACAGCAGAGGCAGATGAGAGAAGCCCAGCTGCTCTACACTCAGCAGCTGGCCGTGCAGCAGGCTGTCCTAGCAGCCACATCTGGCAGGGCTTCGGGCGGCTCCGCTGTTGGTCCTTTGGCCAGAGGCCCACCTGCGGCCGGAGCTACGCGGGCTTTCGATCAGAGCAGCATGAATTCAGAGCCAGAAGAGGAGGAGGAAGAGGAGGAGGAAGAAGAGGAGGAGGAGGAAGAGGAAGAAGGGGGTTTGGAAGGTGGCGATCTTGAGGATGGCGCTGATGTGACTGGAAAAGAAACCTGCTCTGCTCTGAAATATTTTCATGCTCCCAAAGTTGCCCATCACAACCAAAGAGTGGCCTCTACCTCTAATCCTCTTCCAGCTCCGGGACACCAGCGGGGACAGCAGGGCAAAGAAGAACAGGGTAAAGACACTACTAAACAACCGTATTCCGGTTCCCCGTCTGGACGCCAGAACTGGCGGTTGGACGAGCAGCTCAAACAGGTCAGTATTAACCTTACTTCCTCCTGAATAAGAATGCCCGTGTTCAGTCGGACCGAGCATTTCTTTAGCCCAATGCCTTGTTACAGCAAGTGCTTTGGAAAGAGCGCGAGAGCCGGGCACGTGCAGAGCGATGCTTCCCTGCCGTCCTCTTCCAGGTTTATTCTTTCATAAAGAGATTTCACGAGAACTTGATTTGCTTTACAGATTTCCAGCTAATGAGATAGAACCCCCCCCCAATCTGTAAGAGCCTTTGTGGGGAGGTAGAGGTTGGATCTTTGGCTCGTTTCTCTCTTCTCTCACCGCTGCTGCGCCGTTCAGAATGAAACAGACTGGTGTTATATTTATTTTTGGTGCAGACACTTGCCTGCTAATGTCTCACTCAAGTTATTTCACATCCCACATCTATAACTCCTTTGTGTAAGACCTGTGGGAGATGCAGCGGCTTTGCTTGGATTTCTGGTGCGGGCAGGCAGGGAAGAGCCCGTGTCCTGCCACCGATCCCGTCAGAGAGCTGAGCCGCTCTATATCTCGTGTGTGGGAAGGAAGGAGCTGACTTGCTCCTGCTTGGTTTTGCTTGGTAGGAGGTTAATTCTATGTTTGAATGCAGAATTATTACTTGTAGATAGATCAAAAATTCTTGTCTTTGTTGTAAGTGGGTATTTCAGTTAATACAGCGCTTGCGGGCTGTATTGTTATAGAGCTAACCCGAACGTTTCAGATATGCTTACAGCATTTACGTGTACTGAAGTTGAGCCAAAGGACTGCACGGTTTAAATAAAGAAAAAAGTTGGACTTAACTGTCCTTTTCTGCAGATGTTAGCCCGCCTGTGACAGAGTTAGGTTTTCCTTCAGAGAGAGTTCTTTGAGCTAAGAAACCTTGTATGGACAAAGCCAGATCTGTTCTTTCCTTCTCTCCTGCAAACCCTATGAAGTAGGAAAAGCTGGAGCTGCTTCGGGGCGGTCAGTGAACCGTAGGTGTTGGAAAATTTGTAGGTGTTTGGGGCAGGCTCTCCCTTTAGCTGTTGGTTGCACGCACGAGATTATTTGGTTTATGCTGCCCCAGTTTGAGGAGGAACCGCTCTAAAGCTCAGCAAGCTTTATTTCTTTTCCCATTCCGTTTAATCTGGTCTGTAGGCTCCCTCCCAGCTGCTCCTGCAAGACTCTACCAGTTTGACCCTTCTACACCACTGCACGTGGCAGGAACTCCTCTAAGTTGCCAGCTGAATTGGCATTTGTGACTGTCGGGGCTATAAAGCGTGCTGGTGAAGTAACAGGCGAGGGGTTGCTGCTGTATTTTCTCTGTGCTTTGCTTCTCAAGAGGGCCTGGGGTGAAAAAGGAGTTGCACAAGCTGTTGTAGGGAAATGAGGTAGGTATGTCGGTCAGGGGACGGTCGCTGGAGAAATTGCTTCAGAATTTACTGGAGTGGCTGGTGAAAACTTCCTCTTTCAGGTCTCTGGGTGGAGAACAGTAGGCGGGACTCTGGTTTTAGGGGAATCTAAAAAAACCCAATAAACTTAGCATTAGTCTTTGGCTATGCTAACAAGTATGTCATTGTGCATCTTTCCAGTACTTGCTTATCTTGGGAGAGTCTTGTGAATCTTACTGAATTAACAGGCTTGATTCCTAGGTCGTTTGTCCTCTTCTGGGAAGACAAATGACCATAAGCATGCCAGATCTGGTCTTAGCTGATGTGGAATAACAAAAAAAAAAAAACCAACCATTTTGCAATTGGTATGCTGTGCGCTAATACTGATCCAGTTACTTTAGCCCATTCTGGCAGTAATCAAGTATTTTGGTAGCAGGTTTCAGCTTAGTCTGATTTCAGGCCAACTTATTCTGAAAGTACAAAGCTTCACCATGAAGTAAAACAAAGAAAAACTCTCTTGTCACTGTGTTAGTATTTTTCAGTGCGGGGGAGGCAGACAGTACAAAGAAAGGAATTAGAGAAATTCATGGACATCGAGTTAAGGAATGGAATATAAAGGAATATCAGGGATGCGCTGTACAGCAAGAGTTGTGGATGGTGGGAAAACGTGGCGGAAAGCGGGCAGGTTCATGTCTTGTCCCGAAATAGCATCTCCTGGTACTGTCAGTGAAGATGGAGTCCTGGGCTAGACGCTCTGCCCCAGCGAGGCATGGCTCAGATTGGTAATCATGCTGGTGAAAGATGTTATTAAGGTGTTGTGGCGTCCTCAAAAGGCCAAATTGAAGTGCCCGGTATTAACGATGCTGGTGCAGTATATTCACCTTGAGTAGGGTAAATATTGCAGATCAACTTGTTTGCATTCACCAGCGGAGTCTGCATACCAGGGAGTAAAAATTTAACTGCAGTTTAGCAGCTCGGAGCTGGTGAGCGGGGGGCTGCGTGGAGGTAGGAATAAATTGGGGGGGGGTGGGTGCAGGCAAGAACTGGCAAGAAGCTGGCATGACAAGCAAGGGGGGGAAGAAATGTGGGTGCGACTGTGGACTGAGAGCATAATTCTGTATGCTAAATGGTAGCCCCAACGCGAGCCTTGCTTGATGTTTTTGTTTCAAAGGCATAATTTAAAGATCCTGGGCTTTTTTTTCTTTTGGCTTTGTCTAAAATGGTTCTTTTAGGCAGAAGAAAAACCCCAGGGTCGAATGCAGAAGTGCCTGTGTTCTCCAGTTTTTCGAAATGATTCCTGAACTTGTCTTTTTTTAGCTTCTGTTGAGATGGAGGCTAATAACCAGTCAGTACGCACTGCTTGCTTGCAGCTAGTATTTGTGGTATGCATAATGGCTGTTGCTTGCGGAAGAGGGGGGAAAAAGTCACTTCTATTTCTACACTCAAATGTGGATTGTTCTTCTGAAAGTGATGCCCTTGGAGAAAAATGTATCTTGAAAGCGTAAAGCTAAGATTGCCTAGAAAATAGGTGGCGTGAGGATGGCAGAAAGATGGAAACTACCAGCGAGACGAAGCCCCGTTCTGTTCAGTCCTGGATGACCAAGTAAATAATTGTAGAACAAGCCGGCAGACAAAAGAGCTGGCTCAGCTTATGACACAGGGGCGGTGGGAATCCTGTCAGCACAAAACAACAAGGGAGTGGAGTTGCTTGTCGGGAAGTTGCAGTCCCGAAAGAAGAGCCCGGGGGGGTGTGTGCGCTCAACTCGCTCCTCCGACTTGCTCGAATCCCCTGCAAATCCATCGCGGCTCCTGCAGCCGCCCTGGAAAAGGGCGTTGTGGGTTGCCTGTCTTTGAAAGAAAAATGAGCTTTTAATTCCTCGGGTGGAAAAAAAAAAAACCCAAAACAAAAAACCAAAGAAAAAACGTTGCTTTTTAGCAGATGGTTGGGTGCGGGTTCCTGGTTCCTGCGGGTTCTCGCATTGCTTGGTGATGTCTCTGGTTACCAGGGAGAGCCGGGTAGGACAGGCAGGACCGCAGCCGCCGTCTCGCTCGTGCCGTTGCTCCTCTTCCACGCGAGGTTTGCGCGCAGCACTAGCGTGAGCGATTTTTCTCAAGCTGTTGCTACAGCACGCACATTACTACGTGCATTCCTTCATGGAATGTAAAACTAAAGCCAAAGTTTTCAGGCATCAGCTGATGCTTAATGCCTTCTTAAATGCGGCAAGGTAAGTCTCCGTAAAGCAGCTGCCTGATTTTCAAGAGGGTGGTTTGTGGTCTGGTTTTTTGGGATGTCTCATGTTAGATTCTCTGAAATCACCCAGTCACTCCTGAAAATCCTGACCTAAACTTTTACAAAGGTCACGGTGTTTCTTAAGATAAGTCAGCTTAAAATAATTACTTTGCTTTTGCTCTAGGGTCTAGGAATGAGTGGCTGGGATTCCATAACCTTAAGTATGTGCCTCAAGTGTTGTGCGTATCGAGGTATGGCTGAGGAGATACTCATTAATCCAGAGGGGTGAAGGTCCCAAGGAAGAAAAAAGTTGCATTTCACACGGTGCATTTTTTTGCCTCTGCCTTAGTTCAGACCTCCAGGGCCCAATTCGAGGGTTGGATTTCTAATTCCTTATGCAGGTCACTGGGTATTTTTCTTTTTATGACGTAATGGGAGGAGAATTCTTCATTAACAGCTGCTGTCAGATATTTGGGTTCTCTTTTACTGAAAGCTGTTTTCTATGAGAACAGATTTTCTTAAATTACCAATTGCTGCTTCTCTTGAAATTCATGGCTTAGGTTTGTTTTGATGAAGTCTTCATCCCTGTGCTGCTCTGCCGTAGCACCAAACTTGGTGTTCCTACTGATAAAGTAACTTGAAGTGAAATCAGCGGCCAGAGCAGGATCTTGGTAAAAAAGTTGCCTTTTTGTTTAATAACCAAGAAACCGCTTGCGATAATGACTTATGCGCAGCAACCTACAACCAACTTGTCTCAGGCACCAGAGAATTCCCCCAGATCTTCATCTCAAGGGGCGATGCCGCAGGTTTCATCGAGGTTACGCTATATAGCAGCGACTGTGCTATATCTGGAGGCAGAGCAAAGGGGCACAGCGAGGAGCTCATTTATATCTTGGGGAAGATACGGCTCGTTTTAGGATTTGTTCAGGCGCTAAATTTATCCTTAGGAATAGTTGCAGCTTGTCTCCTTTGGTGCCAATGTATTGAAATTGTAGCTAACACTGGAGACGGTAGGTGGAAAGAGCTCGAATGTGTTGTGTTCTTACACTGGTGTTTTTCTCACTTCAGGGTAAATCTGAGTGAGAATTTCTCTTCCCACAGCCATATAGCACTGAACAAATCTGCTTGTCACTTAACGTTTTAGTGAATTCCTCTGAGTATTTGTGAATAGGAGTCATTCACAGAGTCTCCAACTTTTCCTTAAGGATGAGGAAGCAAGATTCCTGTTTTGCAAAGAATTGTGTTCGTGCTGCAGCCACTAGGTCATGGGAGCACAAAAAAGAAAATTTAAAAAAAGGGAATTAATCTGTTAACTTCAGTCTATTCTTTTTTCTTTCCTTCCCCATCCTCCCTGCCATTCCTGAAATCACTCAAATGTTTTCAAAACCCGTCTTTGAAGCTCGTAGATATTGAATTGAGCTCTGTTATTAGTAAGACCAGGAAGGGTTTATTCCAATTTCAGCAGAGCTTTACCAGGCAGCTTGTGCACGCAGTAATTATAACTTGGTTCTCCATGCTTGAGAACTTGCAGCTCAGGGCAGTAGTCCTGATCTTATCAGCGTTTTGTAGTACAACAGTTTTCTTTATAATAGCATCTGTTTCACTTCCTAAGGCTTAACTCTACCCACAAAAGGAATTTCTGTGGATTCTCTGATAATCCTGAAATTGCTGCCCCTGTACCTTTTCATTGACTTGGTGCTTTCAGTTAACCCATGGGGTAGGGGAGGGGCTTTCCTTTTCACCGCAACATTTAGCCTTGTCCCTGAGAGGATATTTCAGATTTCTGGCCTAAAACCTCTGTCAAAACTGCAGGTCTGCAGTAAGGAGGCGCGGAATGATTTTTTGAGTTTCATGCCAGCAGTTTTTTCCCCCTCTTTTCTTTTACATATTAAAGCTTTAGTGGGTTCTCTCCAGTCCAGAGTTTGCCCTTTGAATACGATTGTGTAGTCCGGTAAAACCTCATCGGGCTTTAGCTGAGCCCCTCTAACAGCTGTAGGAAACTGGGGTGCGGGAAAAGGGAATGACCTGGAAAAAGAGCATTTCCAATTTCTCATCAATGTCCCTGTTTGCACATGAATTGCAGGCAGAACTGGAGAAGGGGATGATGAGCCTTAATTATGTTTGCCTTAATACTTCACTTTTTTTATTGAGCGCAGAGTTTTGATTATTTCTCCAGGAGGGACAGACATGAGATGGTAATATTTGAGAGGTAGGTGTCCCGCAGGGAGCGGTTGAGGCTGCCTGTTTGTAACTTTTTCGTCCTCGAAAGAATGGGCCTGATGGAGCAGGAAAGTGTTTGTCATCTCCTTTTTCTGTCTGCTTGGCAACTCAGGGTTAACTCTGGCTTTTGAATGTGGGATTGGAAACCAAAATTGCTCTGGACATCTGAGCTTCCCTCTAATAAGATATTCCAGGTGGTTAGGGAGTAATCCTAAAATAGCTCCAGATATAATTGCTTCTGAAGCCAGGCCTGCAGCCTCTTGAGGAGGGGATGGTCCGGGGGGGCTCCGATGGCCTCGGAGGTGTCTGCAGGGCTGGGAAGGCTCCCCGGCTCTGCCGGCAGCCCGTGGAGGTGGCCAGCTCTTCCCAACACCTCTGTCTTCCTGCCCAGGCTTTGCATCAGGGGCTCAAGCGCAGCCAGCGCTGCTTCCACCACCTTTTTCTGCAAGAAACGCGATAAATTCTTGCCTGCGGTAAGGCTGTTTGTCAAACATCAGCAAATTCCCTTGATACAGAGGGGTGGAGGGAGAGGCAGGACTCTCTCCAGAGAATGACCTGCTTCTCTGAACAGTGTTTTTTCCTTCCTGCTACTATTGCCTGACTTATACAAAGGTCTTTTAATGACTTGTGAGGATATATTGATTTCTCAGGTTCCTGCTGTTCATACGGAGCAGGGCTTCTCAGCATAGGGTAACTTTGTTTTCCTAGGAGGAATGGAAAGGAAGCTTGACACCAAAGCTCCCGCTGAGCTCTCTTGCTGTGCAAAACGTAGTTTATTCTGCACGCGGAGCACCTCTTGCTTCGTGAGGCTCTTTACCGATTTAACCTGTTCCGGTTGTGCTCGGGTCGCTGCTCTGACCGCTGCCGATATTTCGTAGCTTTGGCAGAGACCCAAAGGTTTTCGTGAGTGGGAATAGTCCCTCAAGATCAAAGCTGAGGCCTGGGAAAGTGCCTGTCGGTGCTTGTACTCTGTTCTCTGAATAAATAAGGCTTTATTCCCCGGCTGCTGAGCTGACATTTCATGCTAACCCGAGACTTTGCCAACTTTGCTACCCAAAACAAACCTGTGCTCTGTCCTCCCGGCTCCGCAGCCCAGTGCGTCGTTTCGGTGCACCCTTGCTGATTTACACTGAGGTGGATGAGAAGCGCTCTCCTTATCTCTTCTGATAGCTTAATGTGGGGGAGCGGTAACTGGTTTTAAACCTTTCCAGCTAGGGCAGGAGGAAATGCTAATGCTGTCCTCTCCCTCTCTCTCGCCTCAGATCGCTCCGTGTCACGCCAGGTGATACCCAGCTCTGCCAGTTTTCTGGACATATGGCAAAACGCGGATGGCTTCGGCTAGCTTTAAGCTCCTTTTCACTAGCGAGATGTGGGGGACCGTTACTTCTGTGCTCTCGAGCATCTCGGGAAGTAAAGCGCATACATTCTGGGCTTTTTTCCTCTGTATCGAACTTCAACCGTATTTATTTTACCCTATTATCCTTTTCCTTCAGAGAAAACAAGTAAAATAACTTCAAAATAATATTTAATCCTGTGGAAAGTTTTGTCCCAGGGAATTTTATCAAGTTCAAACCCATATGCAGTAGTAAAGCATTGTATCTCCTTTAAGCCCTCTTCTCTTTCCTGTCCTCAAATGTAGCGGAATAAGCTCTCAGCACGACCAAAGTTCCCTATGAAAGCAAGTGGTTTGCTTCTTGGAGCACCCAGCTTAATGCCACGAACGGTTTTGCGCTCTGGATTTATAACCAAGTACAAACTTGGGAAGAAAAGCAGCTCAGCCCTCTACAGATCGTTTTACCTCGGAGTGTGTAAAGCTGAGGATGGGAAATAGCTGCTGCCTTCTGAAGAAACAGCTTGTCTCTTATTCTGGCTGTTCACCTAGGTTTGTTACTCTGAGTTAAGTCAGTAAGGTTTTAGGAGCAGCTGGATGTTCCTGTAATTAGCAAAAAAAAAACCCAACAACACAACTGTGTTTTTAATCTCTGCTAGCAAAGGACACCCAGATGAATCCTCCTGTGAACAAAACTGGTCTTCAGATCTCTTCCTAGAGAGGGCTGGGAATTGATCTGCTGTAATAAACAGCTGACATAACAGAAGTGGCAATAATCCCCCATTAAATATCTTTCAGTTGATGGGACTCACTGGATAATTGACTTTCCAGCAGGAATTACTGGCTCAAACTAAATCAGCAGGCATTAGGGCAGCTCACTGCAGTGTTTTTTAGAGGGGGAAATGTAGCTTTGCCTGGCCTTGACAAGAGCTATTCATCTTTCTAATTTAATGTATGTGTCACAACCAGATGACTCCAAGATTTCAGATATTGGACCACCTCTCTAATTCGCATGGGGGGTTTTTTGGTGCTGAAACCTCTTGCTATCCTTAGTCCTTTTCTATCCGCTTTAGGATGCGGTGTGTATTGGGACAGGGTGGTCCAAGCTACCTTGCTGGGTGGATTTGGCTCTTCTCTTCCCTTGAGTGGCTCTGGAGCACTTGCTACATCGGAGTTTTATGAAGTTTATGGTTTAAAGATGCTTGAATAGTTTTTTCCAGAATCGTTCTTCTGGTCTCGGTCCTGCCGTGCAGCCCGAGGCCACCTCTGCTGGTTGCCAACCTTGGGGATCGTTTCAGGATGATGATGTACCAAGTAGAATTGGGCTAACTAGAGTAATCCTTTTAATACCTAAGAAGAATGAACCTTAATCCAGCAAAGCTGAGCTTTCCATTTCTGTGGGGAAAAACCACAGCCAGGAGCTTCCAGGAGGAAGGGTCCCGGGTGGGCGAGAAGCTTTCCAGTGGGATTATTGCCCTTTTTCTTTGGAATACTCTGGTTTTTAGAGGGGCAACAGAAAGGAAGGATGCCTGGGTAACACCCGCACCTTTTGCCAGGGGCTTTAGGATGTGAGCTTGGTTTAAAATGGATGCGGAGAGCAAAAGCAGCACCTCCCTGTTTAGGTGTTGGACCTCATTACAGCAAAGCACCTGCTACAGGGGGTTTAGTGTACTTCTGTTTAGCAGATGAAGGCAGGTAAGGTGGAGGTGTTGAGGACTTCCCCTAGAATGGTTTTCCCTGGCATCAAGACAACATTTCTGTGTGGGGGTGGAATCTTATAGCTGAAAAACTTCCCCTACCTTCAGTAGTTGTCTGGAAGGTGAAATGCCGCTTCCCGTTTTGGGCTGAGTGTTAGAGATTCCAGGAAAGCAGGCTGTAACAAATACCAAATGTCCCCATCTTTCTAGTTGTCTTAGTCTAAGCGAGCAGCTGCTTTTGCATGTGTTTGTGCCCCAGAAAAACGCACGTTTACAAGCTTTTGGGAATTGTCCACAAAGCCTTTCCCTGGCAGTCCTTTCACCCCTTCATTTTTCTCTCTCCCTAGAACGGCAATGTGACCTGGAGCGATGAAGGCGACGGATGCAGAGGAAGAGAAATTTCCCGGGACTTTGCCAAGGTCAGTCTGATCACAGGGATTTGGGGGAATTCTTCCCCTTGTCCTGCAGCCCTCTGCCTCCAAACCTGCTATTTTTGTGGTTTATTTAGAGCCCAAAGCTGGGCTGGTTTGTTGCCTTTTGTTACTGGAATATAATTCGAACTAAGACTTCATAACCAAACTTCTGAAGTTTAAATCTTAGTCAATATTTTCTCCAGCTGAGAGAAGAGTATTTAATTTCTTGAACCTGATTGCTTCATTTCTTGAACCTGTGGTCATGGAGCTGAATGTGGCAGCTGTGTGTCACATCAGCCTGAGGAATTCATTTTAAACGAAGCTGGCCCTTTCTGAAAGGGTGCAGCTAATTGCTCTGCAAACACACTGGTGCGTTTTTCCTCCCAGAGCTCACTGTGTGAGAAAGCACAGAGCTTCACAGGAAATGAGCCCAAAAAAGCCCCTCTTCTCTTGGAGTAGATGAATACCAAGTAGCTAACAGCACCTACAGAGAGGTTGAAATACGTTTTTCCCGCTGAATCTTTGCTTTTCCCTTGAGCTGCTCCACATGAGTAGCTACAAGCAGCAAAAAAATTCCCTGGAGTGATGCAGGATTCTTCCTCAGTGGAAACGAGACAAGGAATTGAGTTCTGCTTCATGTACAGCGTTGTCTTCTGTCTTGTTCTGTATCCTCTTGTATCTCAGAGACTGACTTCAACCCTTCCAGCCTGTCACTTTGTGGCCTCACAGGATTCTTGATAGGTGAAAATTGGATTTTTCTGTTCGAGAGGTAGTTGCAAGAGGTGACACTCTTGTGCCTGGCCCCCCCTTCTGAAAAATCGGTGGGTAGTGTTAGCATACAGTTTCCCTTGGAATAAGCTGCCTGTGGTCTTTTGTTTTAAAAGCTTGGGGGTTTTAAGCCTTTTGGTAGAATTTCTGCAGCAAATTGATTCCAGGCTGGTTTTTCATATTTTTCAGGGTTTTTTTACTTACTTTAAAGGAGCCTTTCCTGCCAGGCAGTAGTAGTTACAGGAAAGCTCTATCCTTTCATCTCCTCCTTCAAGGGACTTGGAGTTTGTCACTTAAGTGACAATCACTGAAGGAGGGAATGATGAGGCTAGGAGAAGCTGCGGAGAAGTTCACCTCCCTGGTACCTCAAAGGTACTGATCAGTAATCCTCCTTGAACCAGTCACCTTCCTTTTGGTTTTATCATCTTTCTTTTCAGCTTGTCCTAACAGTTTCTCTCCCCTTTCTCTTTGGAGCAGTGCTGTTAACTGTGCTGAATCCTGTTCCCTTCAGGGATCGCTGGATGAGTGACGGAGAAGCTGTAAAGAGGGTCCTCAAACTATCGCTGCAACCTTGTCCGCTTGTCTCTTTGCCCGTGGCTGCCTTTCCCCCAGTACAAAACACCAGAAAACCCACTGGAAGAAGCTAATGTTACTACTTTCTCTTGTCTCCTGGTGGATTGTGCCTTCATTATTATTTTTTTCCCCCCCAGCTCTATGAACTGGATAGCGACCCTGAACGGAAAGAGTTCCTGGATGACCTCTTCATCTTTATGCAGAAGAGGGGTGAGTGAGCACTTGTTTGACCTTGGTAGGGTACAAAGGGGTAAAGGGGTGCTGCTGCAGGTCGAATTCTTCCCTCCTGAGTTTGAAAGAACAAATCCGGCCCTTGAACTTGCAGATCTGGTGGAAGAGCAGCAGTAAGATATTTGCCTCTGGAGATAAGGAGCTCAGCAGGAAAGAACTCTTCTGCCCTGTAACTTAATTTCACAGATGCTTTCTCTACTCTCACTCCTACCTAATACTCTGGTTGTCTTTGCACCGAAGAGCCTGAGGATTGTTGAAAAAGGACTGAGTACCACTGGGGAATCTCTGCTCTCCCCTTCGGGTGGCATGATCACACATCTTCTCCTGTTTGATTTCAGTGGCATGTGGAAGCTGAGTGTGAATGCCTTCGCAGTCTGCGTAGAGTAGCGGCGTGCAATCTGGGGACCGGGAAAATAGACACCAAGCCACATTTTCCTGTAGATTCACGCTGTGTCAGCTCTCTGTTTAGTAATTTTGTGTAACAGAGTGCAGGAGCGCACAGTTTCTCACATTCCTCCCTGTGCTGTCACCAACTTGCATCTCTCCTTGCCACAGGAGCGGTGCTGCATGTGTGAAGTAGCTCAGCTGGGATGTCACAAAAGTCTTTCTCTCCCCTAGTTATCAAAGTTCGGTTCCCTCATTGCGAGCTATTCATAATAAGAATGTACTTATACGTGGTATTGTATAAAACCTTGAACATTTGTGGCAAATCCTTTGCGGTGCTCTCTTTCTTTACCCCTCCAAGCATGCCCAGGCCAGACAGACTCTTCCAGCAAAGATGCTTCTGACAAAAAGTGTTAAATTGTGCTGTAGACCTTTTCATTGTTTCCAAAATATCTGGTGAAGGTAGGTGTGAAGAGCAGACATAAAAAGAACCTTTTGCTCCCCCGTGGCATATAATGCTCTCTTAAGTGTGCTGGACCAAACAAACCAGGTTGTGCTTATTCGGAAGGGGGGCTGTCCCCATCAATATTGTGCCCTGAGAGTCTAATAGAGTATAAATAAGCAACATTTTATTTGAAAATTATCTGTTTGCTGTGTTGGAGCTACAGTTTTATTGCCAATTGTCTTTTGAACCCTGCGTTTTCAGATGCATCCCCCTCTGGATGATCACAAGCAGAGGAAAGGCTGTCCAAAACGCAGCTATTGCAATTGCTCTTCATATCCGTGTCCGTTTTCCGTGGTGTGGCTGGAGCTGACAGCTGACCTGTGTGAATTTTCACTCTCCAGCAGTTTTGAGGTTACGCTTCCGAGTCAGTTAAAAATTAGAGCTGATATTTTTGGCTTTTGTGTGCAGAGGCATAACCGGGCTTAATTAGTTTACTTGCAAATGTTAACCTGAGCTCACATGTCAGTGTAAGGGCTGGGATGACTGACAGACAAGACAATAATCCAAAGGGTGTGATTGGCAGCAATAGAAACCTCCAGATACCTAGAGAGAAATCTGCTTAATACTTCAGTGTCTCCTTCCTATTACCTTTTAATTATTTATAATTGACATGTTCCCGGTGCAGGGGCTGAGCTGGTCACCAGCTGGTTGCTGTAGGAGTTTAGCTTTTAATCATCTGGGCATTTCCAAGTGTATTTGTTTTCTGGAGACTCCCTTGTTTTCTTGCTTGCTAGAAGGCTGAAAATGAAATAGAAGAGCCCCGGCACCGTTGTGGGGGGAGATGGAGTGAACTGCCAGAGGGGCTGGAAGTTTTTTTTTGCCTTTGCTCCGGGGAACTGGCTAGACTGCAAGGTACGAGGCAGTTGTGGGCTTGTTGTCTATTTTTGGTGTCCCCAAAAGAAATAGGCAGAAGGACTCTGGGGAGCTCAGTTGCTCCAGGTTGATAGAACCAAACAGTGTACGTTGAGCTATAGGCGGCAGCTCCTCTCCTGTCGTTAATCTGAGCTGCTGTGTCTTACCGTGAAGGAAATTTTTTGACTTGGCAGGGTTTTCAGAAGCTGTACTGTCCGTTTTCCCATGCCCGCTCTCCTCACCGCTGTCTACAGCAGGGCTTTGGCTTTCTAGTGAGCACATGAGACTTGCCCATGGCATCCTAATCTGGGATCTTCAAAAACCTGGGATCTACAGCAAAGTTGTGGTAGGATACCATTCAGGCTTTCATTTCTCCTCCCCTTGCTTTATGTGCCAAACAAGCATCCTAAACCAAACAAGGCTGAACAACTGCCTTGTTCTGAAAGTTCCTGAAGCAAAGTGCTGTGTTTCTTAGCTACTATGTGTGAAGAGCTGGTTCGTTTGCACCTCGGGTCTGAAAGGAATAGAAAGAGCTGGAGAAGTGCTGGCCCTTGTTTGGGGCTAGTGGATTTGGGGCACAGATTGCTAACTGACGCTGAACCAAAAAAAAAAAAAAGCCTGATGTGAAAGATAAATGACAGATTTCACAGGAGCTACTGAGCGGTTGGAGGGATGAAAAGATTTGGTTGTTGGTGCTGCTGTTAGGAATGTACCTAGAAATGTGAAGCCATGAAACAGGCTTAATGCAGATCAAATGTGCAGGTCTCATCTGCCTCTGAGCACAGCAGGTTGTCACTGAATGACCACAGCTGCAAGTGATAAAATGGCCCTTCAGTGGCAATAATGATGGAAGAGGGAGATGAGAGGAAAGCTGTAACTCTTCCTTTGTTGGATGGTTTATTCCTTCTATGTGTTTAGGTGAATGGGTCCCACCACGGCTGCGATTGAAGGGGCAGATGAGGGGAATTAGTGCGCAGGACTAACTTTGAACCGGGCCTAAAACAGGACGGACCTGCTGCAGCTCGGCAGGGATGATGCTAAGCTGCTTCTTTCCCCTTTCTCAGCTTTTCTGCAGTCTCAAGCCAAAGGTTGTCTTCCCTCAGACTGAGGGGGGGATAAGCAGCTTCAGCAGTGGCTTCCCTCCGTCTCCGTTGCTCATCTGGTGTCTTGTGACAAGCTGAGCCTTCATCTCTTCAGGTCTGCTTTCTGAGAACCTCCCGCTGTGTGAGGAGCTGCTCTGTGGGCAAGTCTGGAGTTTGGGGCGTCTTTTTAAGGGCACGGGCTGAGGCTTCTCGGCTAGCGCACTGTGGAGTGGGCTGCGCTGGAGGCAGGAGCAGTTTGCATCCATTACAGTAACTCAGGGTACTCTTGTGTTCTCCCATCTTTTGTTTTACTGAAATGGCTGTAGCCCAGGTGGGTAAGTTCATTTACTCAGGTGGGACTTGGTTAGGGATGATGGCATCTGCCACTTTTCAGGTCTTTCTCACCCTGTGAACATACCCCAAAGCTAAATTTTCTCTCCATCTTTTTTTTTTTTTGAGTGTGACAGAAGGCACAGGTATGAGGAGTAGTAGAAAAATGTAGCTGTTAGCCCTGTAGCGTGGCCAGACTGCTTTTTGTCCCCAGATAGCGAAGGACTGTTAGTAGTGTGACTCCTACGGCCGCTAAGGCGGCCACCGATAATTGAGCCCATTGTAATTCCACTAGTGCAGGTCAGGAGAGATTCGGGAGTAGTGGGACCGTTTCATCCCCTGGAAGGATCAGCAGTGTTCGTGCAAGACGTTCCTCTTGGGAAAAGGTTTGGTGGGGAAGAGATCTGACTGCGTGCTATGGTGTGTTAGGAAAGGCTCCCTTTCAAGGGAAGCTGTTTTGTTCATTTGAAGTGTACTGCCTTTGTGAAGACCTCATAAAATGTCTCCAATTGTACAGCTCTACTAATTTCGTTCAAGGTTTCTGCCTGACCTTGGTTTTCCCAGATGGCTTGACCATTCTGGTTTTTTATGTGTATATACATAGAAGGGGCTTTGTAAGTCTGACCGTGTGGTTTTAATGTTTTCCTGCTGTTGTATGCTCTGCCTGTGCATTTTAGATGTGGAAATACAACAAATCCAGGGTATCGTCAAAAGCATTTACCGATGGATTCTTTTATCTGTCGGCCAAGTGGTGTTTATGAAATGTTTGTTCAGGGAATACGCTTCATTCTTCTACTGATTCAATTTTGCAGGTTTCTTCTTTTGATCCTCTGGAGATATTTTTGAGTCTGAATTAAGCAATGTAGCTCTCTAAATGAGACGTCAATAGACATAAATTCTCAGCATCCTTTGCTCGTGCTACCTGCTTCATGCTGAACCACAGCAAATGCTTCCCTAAATAGCAGATGATGTTCTGCAGTGGAAAATTCTCACTCGAGGCGCTGCAGAGGTCCCTTCTGGATGCTTCAAATGAACCAGGCAAGGTCCTCTTCCCAGTTAGACCCTTGGATTTGTACACAGCTCCTTTAAAGAACCTCCTCTTTGGTCAACTGCTCTGACTTAGGAAAAATGGTGACTAGTGTCTTGTGTAAATATTAAGCAGTGAGGATCAGTGAAATATTTTAGGTTTTACTTTTATATTGTTAGAAAGAAGTGAAAGAATGACTTTTCCTTAAGTTGTAGGGGAAACGGGCATTCTGGTTTATGTTTCTTTGTATTCTTTAAGTGGTTTGAGCTTTTCAGAACAGGGAACAGAACACACTACCCCACGTACTTAAACACTTCCAAGTGACGCTGGGATAAAACCAGGTGCGAAGCGCTTGGCATCTCTGAACAACTTGAATCTTGCTCCTCAAAGGATGCGTAGTCCCATACCTGAGTTAGGGTTCTCTGTAGCACCCAGAAAACTCTTGCAGGGAAAGTCTTGCTCATCAGCTTGAGGTGCCTGAAAGTCTCCACCACAGACATGTTGATATTTTGGGGGGGTTTGCCTGGGCCAATTTGTAAAATTTGCAAATGAATAACTTAAAGCAGTTATTGGCAGGTCCTTCCTGTAAAAACCAAACTTTCCCCTCCTTCCGTTTTTCATCCATCAAAACATTCATTGCAGACAGAGACATGAGAATTTTTTCTCTAATTTGGAAAAAGCCTGAAAGTTTTCCTTTGGAAAGATCTAAAAAAAAAAAAAACCAAAACAACCTTTTCTGGGAAAATACCCAGCACAATTCAAATACTATCCTTTGGTTTTAAGTAACTGAAAAATGGTAGTTTAGAGTGAATATTGCTGTGACTCCAAAGAAAAATCATACTGGAAGCTGCAATTTTAATTAATGGGAAAATAGTATTAGGAGTTTACTTGGTTCTAGCTTACAGGAGATTTATCTGAAGTTTAGCAAGCATGAAGAATGTTGGAGTGGCTTAAATGTTTTGTTTTGAGCTGAGTTGGCACTGGACAGGGTACAAAAGAAGTTAATTTGAAATGATTTTTTGCTTTGCATGAACCTGTCTGTAGCTTATTTGATACCAGTCTGCTCTGGTGACTGTCAGCCGAGGATCTCTGAGTCCCGGTGCTCCTTCCTGGGTATCCGCAATTGCGTGAGGGACTCAAAGGTGTGTTTTTTCCTCGCTTCCTCTGAAGATTGAGATGTTAAATTGTCACATGTTTCTCCCGATCTCAAAGATTTGGATGTTTGTGTCTCAAGTCCTGGTTTTCTCGAGCTCTTGCTTATATCGGTCCTTCTTCTTTGCTGTGGGTGTTCTTGGCCTTCCCCCTGCTAAATTTAACAACGTTTTTCAATGATTAATGAACCCCTGCACTCAAGCGGCGGAGGTGGCTCAGCACTGAAGAGATGACCCTGTAGATACCCAGCTGTATGGAAGAAGGCAGAACCATTTGACATGAAAACGCTCCAATTTTTGACTTTGTGCCGCCTGCCTGACGTACCTTTATCCTCCCCAGCTGTTTCTTTCTGTATTTGCACCTCTTTTTGCCTACAGAAGAAGGTTTTGTCCGTTCCGAGGCCGTACGTATGGAAACCCGCCACCAGTTGCATGGCTCTCCGACATCCGGCGAAGAAATATATGGGACCCAGCTGCGTCGGTAGTTGAGCCGGGTACAAGAGAGGAAATCTCCGTGGGATCTCGGTTTCGGAGATGGAGGAGCAGCCTGTGTGGGGCACTGGATGCCAGTTAGGCTGCCTCCGGTTCAGCAGCCGAAATCTGATAAGGGGCTGCTGTCAGCCTCGCTTATTGAGGAGGGAAGCAGAAACCGATGGCGTTTCGAGGGGTGCAGATAAGAAGCGGGCCTCCTGTCAAATAGAGCATGATTAATTACCCTCTATCCCGGCTCCTGCTTTGATAGGAGTGTCTAATGGTCTGCAGGCTTGCAGATCAGGTGGTGACATTCCGGCTGGGAGGTGAGAATGCCCGCTGTGGAAATGCCATGCGCGGGGAGCGATTACATCAACCGTGGCACAGGCAGGGAGAGGTTGTTTCCCTTCTTGTATACTTTTGCTCTGTATTTTAACATGGAGCGCTTGGGACAGACTGAAATACAACTTTGGTGTGAAGCTAGCCGGGGTTTGTCCTGGGAGAGGGATTCAAGCAAACCGGGAACTGAGGCGGCACAGGGTTTGAGTTGATTTACTCGTATCCTACGCTGCCGATTTCCTGTTGAACTGATTTTTTTCCCTCTGTTTAGCCTGGGAGGGTGGGGAGATCGTTCATTCCGAGTGATTACTCTCTCTCCCTTCAAAAAAATGTGAAGAGCTCTTCAAGATTTGGTTCAAAATTATTATAAATCACTGCGGGCTTCCCCAGTCTCCTTGGGAAAACTTGTTCCTTTTGGCTGGCTGATACTTTTTCTCTTCTGAACGTATTTAGGGTGGAAGGTGGAAAGAGCAGCTCTTTCCTTACCCGTATAGGTTGTGGCTTAAAAATATCCTCTCTCTGCCTATTTTTCACTCCAGAACGTGCTTCATTGCACTTTGAATGTTGCTCTGCAGAATAAATATTTGGGATTCTCACCTCCTTTGTTCCTTACTAAAAAATGGACACTTCTGCAAGTAAATTGGATAGGGAGGAAAAAAAAAGGGAGGTGATTGAAAAAGTACCGCTCCAGGCTGGGTATAATTAACTGCTCTTTGTCTCTTGCATGCGGGACAAGTCCTGGCTTAGACTGTTTGATGGTGGGGAACTCCCTGCAGTGGGCATGGCTCAGCAGGAGGAGAGGAGAGTGGCAGGGGTTCCCCATGGTGGAGAACTCCCAAAGCCAAGCAAATCCCTGCAAAATGAGGGGACTTATTTCCTACGATTCGCTTAAAGAATGGTCTTACAGGCCGTTTTCTTTGTTTAACATCAGCTTGCATCTACGGAATTAGGTGGAAATCTGAAGGCTGGCTGAGATAGGATGAAGAGCAGGGGAAAGCCCACCTTGGGCAGCATGTTTGGGTGGGTGAGGAAGACGACGGTCCAAAGCTTAGGTCCCTTGTCAACAAACAGGAGGGCTGAGCCCCGGCACTGAGCGAGGGGCTGTCACAGGAGTGGAGCCTGCGTGTGCCAATGGCTCAGCCAGCACCCCCAGATACTGGTTCTGTGCTGATAGATGTAAAAAAAAAAAAAAACAAAAACCAAAACCCAGTCATTCAAAGATTATCTGGGGTTTACAGCTTCCTCAGACCCTTCTTAAAGAGCTCTTGAAGGACAAAAATCAAACAGTTGCTGTCCCTGGCACGGGGACATAAGGGACATTCAAGCCTATCCTTCTAAGCCCTTTAGGCTTCTGTTACGTCTGCCTGGAACAGAAGAGGCTTTTGAACGGGGTGAAACAGCTTGGCGGACGGGGCTGCTTATTTCCCTCGAAGGACAGAGATGTTTATAGCTACAGTGAGGCTTCCTCCAGGGGAACCCCTTTGTTCCAGAAATCTGAATTACAGTTCAACTTAGTTTACAGCTGTCTTTCCCTTCAGAAAAGCTGTGGGATGATTCCAACTGCGCATCGTCCTTTTTCCAGTGGAAACGGCTTCCTTGTCCCCTGCCTTTGGTCAATTCCTTGCAGGAATGGTCCGTGCTTGTGTAGCTGGGGTTACAGTAAGAGGAAGAAAAGGCGTTTACCAGGAAAACTGAGGAGCAAGTCGTCTTCCTCGCCGCCTTCTCGAGTCGGGCAAGGCTTCTGGCTCTTTGCAAGCACGGTATGTACAGCGTTTCTGAGAGCCGGCAGAATAGAGAGGCTTGAAAGTACAGTAAAATGAGTTTGCCATCAAAAGGCAACAAGTCTTATGCTGTGCCCCCGGCTGCTGACCTTTCCCTCTGGAATTCTCCCCTCTGACCTCTGGATCATTAATCCTGATGCTGCCAGATGACAGTAATCCATCATGGCCCCTGACAAGCCTTGCAGCCGCCTGTGAAAGGATCCGCTCGGCTTCAGCATCCAATCGTCCCATGATACTCGTTTTTCAGCCTTTCCTGTTTGAGCGCTGGGGGTTTTCCAATAAAGACTTTTATCGCCTCGCTTTTCCTCGGAGAGGGGCTGGGGGGAGGAGAGGGCTGCGAGAGCAGCCTTTCCCTGCTTCTCAACTCTTTTGCAATCAGATCCTATCAAAAATGCAGAGCCCAGGCTTGTTTGGTGAGGGGTGTCGGGTCCAAAACCCGAATCGCTCTTTGCTAGCTGTGGGGGATATTACTTGGAGTGGTACTAGGAGAAAGCATGGGAGGAAAATGATCGCATCTCCACACTGGAGTGGTGGAAGTAGTTTTGTCCCTGCTGTAAAGATTCTCAGCCTGAATAAAGACATTTTAGGGTGGGGAAAACCAAAAAGCTATAGGCTTTAGCTTAGGTTCTAAAGGTACTAATTAAATTTCAGAGCGATTTGGTCTGTGACTCTTGTTTAAAAGCAAACTTTGGGAAGGGAAGATGTCAGAGGGGTAGTAATGTGCAGTGGGGAGGTCAGATCCGATTGCTGTTTCTACTCTAGCGATGAGCCAGCTCTCTGGAAATATATTTAAGGTTTTATTTCCCTCTGCCGTAGATAACGTTTGTCCTTTTCACAGGAGCATTTGGATAAATATATTTGTGTACTTCTGCAAATGCTGAGCTGGGAGAATCTAGAGAAGAATAAAACTTGTGTTTAGGATAAATGCAGTATATTAAAAAGTTGCTATTTCCTTGTACTTCTGTATTAGCGGCTTGTTTGCCTGAGGAGCCTTATCCCTGACCCTTCCCTTTCACTCTCCATCTGGTCACTGGCCAAGGAGAGCAGGATGAAAGTCCCTTCTGGACAAGTTAATGCTATTCCCTAAATTGGATTGGGGAAAAGCTGAGGGGGAGGCATGCACTTTGAGGGGGGGAGAGAGGCTTCATCCTGCCCCGGCGGAGCAAAGGCTTTGCTGGCAACACGCTGCCCCTTAGGACACCCCGACTTCCCTTGCTGCAGGGGCAGAAATGCCGACTTGTTAATGAAGGGGCATTTTGGGGTGGCAAAACCCACCACTGGCTCTTCCTAGAGATCTCGGAGAGAAATATTTCCCTGCTTTTCATTTGGGTGTGAGCGCTTACTGTGGTTCAGCTGATGAATGATAACTTAAAGCCGGTAACACGATCGCTCCCAAGCCTCCATGCGTCTGAAATGACGCTGTTAGTCTGCTCTTAATCTTTGCAATAACACACCGAGACGAAATGGTGGCTGAGGAAAAACCGGAACAAATTGAGGATTGCGTTTACACAAGCCGGTTTTTTTGGAGAGGGATCGGCTCCTGGTTTGGGGTGGTCGGCCGGCATGGATGGAGCCACAGTGAGTTTAAACAGTTTGGAACCGTCTCTGGTCTCCCCGAGGGAACTGGCATCTCTGAAATGCAGGAAGAGGATCTGATGCAGTTTGTGAAATTATTGCTTTGGGGACTTTTCTGTTGTGGTCAGGGAAGGGTTTGTTTAGACAAGGCAAGGAAAAGAGGATATGATGGATATAAAATGATGGAGCCTGAGCAGGTTGCTCTTTATGTCTTCTTACAATTTAAGAGTCAGTAACTTCAGGAGCCCTTTTAAAGCTGAAAAACTTTACGTTTTGTATCCAACATCTCATTAACCTGTGGGAATTGGTAGCCTGAGTAATGCACAACAGGCTTCAAAAAGAAAAGAGAGAGGGGGAAGAAGGAAAAAAAAAAAAATTACACTTACATGTATAATGAGGACATCTGCAGAGCCGAACTGAACTCCTTTTCACTAAACAGAATGAAACCCATTTATAAGGGCCATAAACTGCTCTGCTTCGGGGCATTAACCGAGTCGCTGGCTGATGAGCAGTGGCAGAAGTCTCCCCTGTGGGTCGGGTATTCCATAATTGTCCATTACAGCCCTTCGCAGGCTTTCCTGTAAGGGCTGCTCCTCGCCATTGTGGTAGACAGGATACTGACCTCAGATGGATGGCTCTTTGATCCAGGACAGTATTTCCTATGCAAAATAAAAGGTTTGCTACATCAGCTTTTTTTTTTTTTCCCCCCTCCCTCCCTCCCTTCTTCCTCTCCTTGCCTAAATCTCGTTAGTTTGACCTTTTCAAACCCTGCACGCCTTATCGCTTTAAGGTGCTGCTAAAAGGTTAAAAATCCGCTTTTCTTGCCTCTGTTAACCCACAAGATGACAAAACCGAACAGGAAGGCTAGAGCTGGTTCCCTGCCTCTGCCCCGTGCTTCCAGGGATAGAGCAGGAGCTTGTGTCAGGCTCCAAAAACCGCTCGTTTTGGGAAAAGCTGTAAGCAAAACGTTACGCAGGTGCTGGGGAGGGAGGGCGGTGCTCTCAAGCATCGCGGGACCCTTTTCTGTTGCTGTTCCCGATCAATACAGGATGGCAAATCCTGGGGAGGGAGGGGGCCAAATCCCAGCGTACGAGTAGCTCGAGCTGCCTGGCTGCTCAGCCCCCTCCCGAGCAGAAGCGATCCAGATTTTTATCTGCCTTTGCCCTGGGAGCTCATAAAAAACGATTCCTCTGCACTGCTCCCTCGCCCCTCGGATTGAATAGTCCCTACTTCCCCTCTTTCTGTTTTAGAAGTTGCTCTTAGCTGCAGGTTATTATTTGTCTGATAATTGCTTTTGCCTACAGGAAAGGATTTTTCACGAAAAGGACGTGCCGTGTAGCTACGCTTCTCTGGCTCATTTACTCGCCCATCGAGTGGCCTCAAGTCAGGCTACAAATGGAGTTGCCTGAATTTCCTATTAGAAAGAAAATCAATAGCCCCAACCTGCTGGTTCTCTTGGCCTCATTTTCTCTCTGACTCCACGTTTCCTTCCCTGCTGTTTTCCCTGCAGGAACTCCCATCAATCGGATCCCTATCATGGCAAAACAGATCCTGGATCTCTACATGCTCTACAAGCTGGTGACTGAAAAAGGAGGGCTGGTGGAAATCATCAACAAGAAGATCTGGCGAGAGATCACCAAAGGCCTTAACCTGCCCACCTCCATCACCAGTGCCGCGTTCACGCTTCGAACCCAGTAAGTCTGGAAGGTCTAAGAGCGTGGGTGTGATCACAGACTGGGAATTACTGGGGTGGAAAAATTGAAAGACTAAATTCCACTCTGTGGCCAGGGAGGAGCTGACAAATTGCTTTATTTATATAGTTTTTTTCCTTCCTGTTCCTTCTCCTCTCATTTTTCTTAGCTCGTTGCCCTTCCATCCTTACAATCCCAGCACCAACACGCCATCGCCTTGTTTGCTGCGCTCCACGCCTCCCTCCGTCCCGTACCTTTCTTGCCTCTTCAGAGCTTCAACTCCTTGGGGCAAGGAGGGTCTTGCCCTGTCTCTGAAGAGCTCTTGGCCCAGCCGGGAGGGAGGCAGGCCCGATTCGTAGGCATGGAGTATGAACTCCATCATTACTCCATCATTTCACGTCTGTTATCGCTACTAAGTTGTGGAAATTTAGCACCTGCTTATTTATTGCGAGGATTGCGTTTCTGACCTGCAGTACCTCACATTGATTAGGTAGGAAGAAAAAGTAGAATAAGCAGAGGAAAAAGGAGGGAGAAAGTAAAGCTACTGTAAAATTAAAGCAACAGGGTGAAGCTGTGCTAGCGTGGCTCTGGGAATCCACACTCAGCTCTTACGCAGACTTGGTTTTCTTGGACGTTATTAGAGCCCCTCGGGGGAAGCTCCTTGCCATTTCTAGAGCCTTTGGTACAAACGGGCTGTCTCCTGCAAACCTGCGTGCCAGAATTCAGCAAAAGCCGTAAGGTTTGGTGCGGCCCAATACAAATGACTCGGATAAGGGTAATTCCTCAGACTTTCCTCCTTGCCTTAAGCGTTGCAGTCCAAGATCTTAATTCTCATAATTTTAGATGATTTCTCAGTTGTAAAGGAATTCTGGATGATTCTTTTCCGCCTTTGTGGGCGCAGTAGTACGTAACTACGTCCTTCCCTATAGACACTGAGTAAACACAAAGTTTTGTTTTGCGAGAGCTGTGCTTCACACCCAAGCCGCTCAACGCGTACAAACCGAGCGCAGCGCTGGTCACGCAGACAGAGACTCCAGATCTGCGGAGGACCTCAGTCTGAATGCAACGCTCATTGCTGTAGCCTATAATTTTGCGTTCTATCGAGAAACCTGCCTGAGTTTCCCCGCGCTCGCCTCTCTCCCAGGTATATGAAGTACCTGTACGCCTACGAATGCGAGAAGAAATCCCTCAGCTCTCCTGCCGAGCTTCAGGCCGCGATCGATGGCAACAGGCGGGAAGGCAGGCGGCCCAGCTACAGCTCCTCTTTGTTCAGCTACTCGCCCACCACCACGGGGCCTCCTTCCCTCCTGTCCCCCCCAAAGATCCGCTTCCCCATCATCGGCGTCGCGCCAGGCAGCGGGACCAGCAATCCTCGGGTGTCTCCAGCAGCGGCTGTCAGAAAAGGTGAGCTACTTTTACTCACGGCAAAGAGAGCGGCTGGGTTAAGAGGCACCAAAATGCTTAAAAATTTTCCATTTTATCCACCCGGATTGCTTCGGACTTGAGAGCAGCGGGACGTGGGGTGGCTCGGGGTTTGCAGAATATTCTGCGCTGAGGTTTAAAGCTTTGTGTGCTCGCTTCAGGAAGGGACTAAGCGACTTTTTCCTTTTCTAGGTGACGGCGTGCCCTTGACTGTGTCTATGCCAAATCGTATTGCCGTGCCAGTGACCTTGGCCAGCCAGCAAGCAAGCGTGGCAGCGAGAACGGCCACCCTAGAGCAGCTGAGGGAGAGACTGGAGTCGGGAGAGCCTCCGGAGAAGAAGGTCTCGCGGATGACGGAGGAGGAGCAGCGGCTTGTCCAGCAGGCTCTTCAACGCAACCTGTTCAGCATGGCGCGGCAGATCCCCATGAAGATCAAAATCAATGGCAAGGGTAAGCGGCACCTCTAGGTACGCAAAAGGTCTGTGCGGACTGCAGCAGGGGGGAGGGAACTGCTCCTACTCGGGGATGTTAAACGCCTTTTTATGCACTGGCTTGATGATCTCTCTGGGTTACCAGGCAGAGGTTACTGACAAGAAGCTGTTAAAATGGAGGGTGATAACTGCAAAGCGAAACCGTAGCAATATTTTGTTTGGTTTTACTGACCACTGCTGGTTTTATTCGATTCTTGTTGACGCGTAATCCGGCGTCATCTGAATCTAACCAGGATTCAGAAGCGCCCTAGCTGTGTTCAGAAAGCTCTGCCTCGAAGCTGAATAAAACCCCGTACAAGACGACCCTCGCTCCGAGCTTACGACCTCTGAGCGCCGTGAGATCGCTTCAGGACTCAAAGCGTTGAGAGAAAACGCGCTCGCAGAACCTGCGCTGTGGGGAATGACCCGTTTCAGTGGATGCTAGCTCAGCTTGTCCTTGTTGCGTGCTCTAAGCGTGTTCCTTCCTTCGTGGGAAGCGCATGGGGCGGCTGAAACTGCTTTGGGCCGCGTATCTGACCCCCTCGTGTTTAATACCCGGTGTACTTCAGATCCGAGAGCGCGGTTCGGCCTCGCCAAAGGCAGTGCTGCGATTCCGCGGTCAATAAGGTGACTTTCGCAGGGGAAGCCCCATCACCTGCCAGATGCTCAGCTTTCCCCTGCTCTCATCTGAGCCCCGTGCCAGCGCTGTGCCGCAGGGAACGATGATTTTTCTGTCCTTTCCTGGTCAGGAACCCTTTTAATTGATCGTGGAGGTAACAGCTTTTTCCCCAGGGGTAGCAGGAGACAGGGCAGAGATGCGCCCAGTTTTTAGGCATCCTTTCCAGCCCACAAAGACCTGTGTATCTGCGGGGGGGGGTGTCCCCTGTGCATCCCAGGGCTTTTAGCAAATCAGGTGATTTCTACCAACGTCTGCTGCAACCCCCTACGCACAGCCTCCAGACAAAGAACTCCTGGCAAGGCTGGGTTAGAAGGTCACGTCTAAGCAGCATTCGTGGCCTGGGAAAAGCGCTCCTGCAATGTTTTGTAAAAGGGGAGTCACCCTGGTAAAGGGCACGTTGGCAGAATCGATACTGAATCAAAAGCTGACGAAGTGCCGTGGCTCCCTTACCTGTCCCGGGGGCTGCACTTCACCGGACAGCAAAGCCTCAGAAAATTTTCACTTCCAACAGCTGCTTCCTCCAAACCCTTTTGATCCATTAAAATTAAAGGTCTCAGACCCCCTTTTAATTGTGCATTTGGATGTAGGCGCAAGGCCGGGCACGTTTGGCAGGGCTTAGAAGAAAGGGAAGGAAGAGTTGTTCTCGAGGCGTTGCTAGTGATGCCGGTAAAAGCTTTATATACCTGGCAAAGGGTCAAAGCAGGTTCCCCTTCAAACAGCAGCAGCTTGCGGAGTTAAACGGGATTGGGACTTCGCTTGCACCCACCTAAATTTCACATTCACTCTGCAAACCGTAAGCAGGCATTCACAATCACAGAGAAGCGATCTTATGTCCCACGCTCGTGGCTATGGGTTGCTTAACGTGGAGGTTCGGATGTGTCCCGGGAGAGTTTGACGTTCGGCTCCACTTAAATTGAACCCCTGCTCTGCACTGATGCTTCCAGAGCTGCCCATCACAGCGTAGAAAGGACTCTCCAGGCTGAGGAGATGAAAAAAAAAAACCAAAAAAACCAAACACCCTACCCAAATTTCACAGGATTTCACACACAGCGTTCCTGGGTTTGAGGCAAACGTAGCTGCAGTCTAGCTGATTTAAATACCGCCCTGTCTCATGTGCTGGCAGCTTTTTTCCTTGAAGGGGACGGTAATTTGGTCCTCCAGCGTGCGAGTCGGGGAGTGATTTGCAAATGCCGGTGGGATCCGAGCCCGTACTCAGCATTGAAACACCTTTGTAGATTGATCTTATTTATAACAGGACTGGAAGCGGACATCGCGTGGGGATTTCCTCATCAAAGAAGAGCCAAAAGGAGGGCTGTGTACACCTTTGATCATCTCTGGATAGCGCGGGAAACGGGATAGCTACTCTCTAACCCTGCATCTTTTCTTTCTTGAAAGAAGATAAACCGGACTCGGCGGCAGCGGCGGCACTGAATTTGTCACCTAACGGCATTGGGAGTATTAACATGTCGGTGGAGATTAACGGCACGATTTATGCTGGTGAGAAAGAACCGCTCCCGGGGATGGGTAGAGAGCCGGGCTGGCGGCGCAGGGAAGGATGCGGGGAGGGCGGCGTGCTCCCGGGGCTGCTCTCTGCCAAAGCACCACACACGCAGCCCGTCCGGCTTGGGAAGTTCAGTAGGAGATGATTTCTTTTCTCTCTTTTTTTTTTTTTTTTTTCTCCTTTGCCTTTCCTTTCTCTTTCCTTCCCNTCCCAGGCAGACAAGATGAATGCCTTTTCCTTGTCGTGGTGGTTGGTGTTTTTAAAATTGAAGGGAAGGGACCTGTATAGAAGCGTTGGCAGGAAGGAGCGTTATCTCTTTCCTGCTGAGGAGCGGCTTTACTCAGCTTTTCCTCCAACCTGTTGTCCCCTGTGCTCTGCTGAAGCCATTTCGCTTCTGCACAGATGCGTCCTTGGACAAACCTCCAAAGGTGCTGGAGCCATTTGGGATCTTTCAGTCCTCTGTAAGCCCAACATCCCCTCGACAGAGGCTGCCAGAACAAGTCCTGGGGGACCCCTTCTTGTATCCTGGTGCTCATTGCCCCTCTGATCTGTCTCCAAGCTGCCGTGTTTTGCACCGAGCCTTTCTGTTGAGACCTTTGGGCTGGGATAGACTGCTCTTTGCTCCGTACCCCATCCTTCTCAGCTGTGCCTCCCCGTAGCCCCAGTAACCCTTCCCTTTGCCTCCCCGTGCCTTTGCAGGAGTGCTTTTTGCCCAGAAGCCCGTCGTCCATCTCATCGCAGGCTCCGGCACCCAAAGTTCCTGCAGCAGCAGCAGCAGCTCCCACTGCTCTCCCAGCCCTACCTCATCCCGGGGGACCCCCAGCGCAGAGCCCTCCACCAGCTGGTCTCTCTGACGGCCGGCCGAGCCTGCTGTCTCTCACACTGGCCCCCGGCAGCTCTTCTTCCTCCCCGCGTTCGGTGGGGAGCGAGCCGGGACGGAGTCGCACAGATTACCTCATCTCAAGGAACCTGCTTTTGTGGTTGGCCAACGGCAAGATGATGATGATGCTGATGCTGAATCCTTTCCATGCCAGCGAGTTTTTCTTCATCGTCTGTTTGTCCAGCCTTTTTCTTTGTTCTCCCCTTTCTTCCTCCCTTCTGCTTTTTGTTTTCTTCCTCCTCCTCCCAGGGTTTGCTGTGTTCCTGTTGGGGGGTGGGACGTGGAGGGGGGGGGGCACGCCTGGCGTTTTTTCAATCAGGGATCGTCTCTAGGAGCTGCGGGTTGAGAGATGGCTGAGACGTCACCAAGGCAGGTGGAAAGAGCTGGAGTTGGGGCAGGGCAACTCGGTTCTCCTCGAACCGGTAGCCACAAGGACTCTTCCCACAAAACAACTCCGTGTATCGACAATCCTAAGAGCCGGCGGGGTGCCTTGCCCCTGTCCTCCCTTGGCTTCCTCGCTTTTCTTCTTCGGGCTCTGTCGTGGTCCGGTGTTCGTATGTCCTCCCCTAGAACTTGGCTCGTGAGCCTCCTTCCCTCTCTCCGAGGCCTTGGCAAGAGGGGAAGGACTTTCTCACCGCTACGTTTGACCCATAGAATCAGCTGCTTCGTTCTCCTTCGTTCTACCGTTGCCTTCAGGCTTTCAGCCAAGTTTTAAATGCCCTCGACCTTGTCTCTCTCTCCCCTCGAGGAACTCATCCCACTGACATTTACCCTGACAGCCTGAACTTAATTTTGGCTTGGCGTTTTGCTCCTCGGCCCCCTCGACACAAAAGGGCTGTCACTGAGGTTGATCCAGGCTTCCTGGAGCGACTTCCTTCTCGTCAGGTGTCTTTCAGTAGCCCCTGGAAGCTCTCCGCATCCGTACGCTGAGAAAATAGAAGGTGATATTTGAAATCTTAATTCCGTGGGGCCGTGGACGGGGTGTAGGCGTTGCAGTTAACGTTACGTCTTTTCCTCGGTCTCTGAACGAGCCTACGGCCGCCCGGTCCCCTTCAAATTGTACGGAAGCAAAACGAAAGCAGCGCGCTCTCGGTTGAGAGAGACCTTTTGCTGTCCTGGGTGGAAGCAGAGAGAAGGAAATCGAGCCCTTCCCTGCCCTTTCCCCGCAAAGCTCCGGTTGAAAGCAAGCGAAGGTCAGCCGTGGCTCTCCCGCAGAGCGGACCCAGCTGGCTTAGTGGCTACCTCGGCTCCGGCTCGGGTGGCCTCGCTCTGTCCTCTCATCCTGCTGGCCTTTCCCACGCGTGCTTTCCCCCGCGCCATCCATCCTGCCCTGGTGACGTCCTTCCCGTTCTCCGGGCCCAAGTCAGGTTTTTTTGAGCAGATGAAATACCTCAGATATGTTCTTGTTGTTGGGATTGGGGGGTTTTTTGTTTGTTTTGGGTTGTTGTTTTTTTTTGTTTTTTTTTTTTTTAACCTCTTTTTGAAGTATTGGCATATCTTATCACTTGTTTTTTATATGTGGTTTTGCTGACATTGTGTTTTATTTTATTTTTTATTTTTAATGGTATCACCAAAGAGAGAAAGAAAAGCCGAGCAAGGAGCAGTGGCTTCCCCCATCCTTTAGGCTAGCAGGAGATGAGCCGAACAGCGTTGTCCCAGGACATGTGCATGACACAGGAGGACAGGGAGAGGTAGGAAAAGAGGGTGAGAGCCGCTGCTGACTTAAAAAAATCCATCCTTCGTGTTGGACAGGAGGGTGTCTCCAAAGTCCCTGTTATTTTTCCAAGCTCCAGGATCTGTGCTTAACATGCCTGTGCTCCCAGAAGCCATTTATTTTATACTACTGAAAAGAGCACGGCTTTAAAAAACACCGGGCCAAACACTGCCTCAGCAAAAGTGCCATCAGCAGCCGGAAGATCGGGCTTAAAACGTACCTCGAAAACTAAATGAATAATCCTTTTGAGCTCTCAAATGTCAGGTTCTCCTTTTTAATCCCCCAGCGCCGCTCGGCTGGGCTGCTGCTTTCTCCTCCAGAGCTTGTGCAAACTGCAGGCGGGACCTCCTCGTTGCAAGAGGCTCTTTGCTCGCTACACGTTAAGTTTATACGCGATGATTTGAGTTATCCCGTTACCCTGGCAGCGCGAGGACTTGGTGGGAGGAAGAGAGCTGGTGGCTGTTGAGTGCACATGTCCTGAGAGAGATGCTGCTCCGAGAGGTCGCCTCTCCGGTTGCTTTTAGCTGGAGGAAGGACCACAGGGAAGCCGAGCTGCTCCTCGGCTGCGGGGCGTTTGCTCGGCAGATCCCGCAGGCCTCCATGGCATTTCATCCTCGCAGAGGATTTTCCAAGCTCATTCAGATCATTTTTATTTTGGGTGGGGTTTTTTTGGGGAGGGGGGGAGTTGTTGCTGGTTTTTTTATTTTCCTTTTTTGTTTTCTTTTGGTTGGTTTGTTTTTTTTATTTGGGGGTGGGTTTGGGGGCTGTTTCCTCCAAGTGGGACTGGGGCACTTTTTTGCTTTTCCTTACGCTTTCTTCTCTGGTCCTGGGGAGCAGAGGTTAGTAATGGGTGGTTTTGCTTACGTATCACATGCTAACATTGTGTTTTCTTGCACAGAAAGGCACTCGAATCACTGAACTGCTAAACAGCTTTGACACTACTAGAGTATTAATGTTTATAAGCTTTACACAACTAGACTGGAACTAGACAGGGACTAACAGATTGTTTTGTATCCAATTCAGGGAAAGAATCAAGTCGGGATGCGTAACAGATACCTCAGTAAAAAATAAGCTGCAACATTAAACTGGTCCTTTCTCAGTACGTGATGACGAGGACCAGCCATTCAGACTGTGAAGAGTAACCCTTTCCCTAAGCCCGGCTTTGATCCTGGTAGCTGGCTTAATCTGAGCTCCAGGTCTCCTACTGAGCTGCCGGGTTTTGGGGACAGGGTTACGGAAACCAGCAGCAGAGACGGGACGGAGGAGCCGGGGAAGGCTGAGGAAAGGGGTGGTGGATCCCCCCCGCCCTGCTCCCCAAACCTCTCCCCGGCTCCGCTTCATTTCACTCGACCGTGTTCGATTGTATAGTACTCAGGGGTTTTGATACTGCGGGTAGGACTGTTCCTCGGGTGAAGTGCTCCGCTTTGCAGTGCGGCTAATAAAATACTCTTTCAACTCCAGACCAGCGAAGGTTTCACAGCGAGCAGCCAAGAAAAAATAAAATAAAATAAAAAAATAAACAGCCCCCAGCTTGCTTCTAGGCAGCCTCGATGCTCCTGTTTCAGGGGGAGATTTTGCCGGTGGGGTGTGGGGGGCGGAAAGACCCCTCCAAACCCCAAATAAAACCTGTTTGTCCTCTCCCAGTTGATGCTGGGAAGGCACAAAGACGGTGAGCTGGGAAAGGGGGGAGGCCGCGCGCCTGCTCGGCTCCCAAAGTTGAGCGTGAACGTGTCACGCCAAGTCCTTTTGGCCGCTGCGTGCGTGTGTGTGTGTGCGCTCCAAACGGGTTCGGATCAGAAGATGTTTTCACCAAACAGCTGCAGCAGCCTTGCTACTAGTTTTCTTACCTATTTAAAAAAAAAAAAAAATAATAAAAAGAAATAAATGAAAAAAAAAAAATGTGATAGCCTAGGCGGTGGATAAATACCTCAACGTCTCCTTCCAACAAGTGTCTGTATATGTTGTTGTTGGGTTTTTTCTATCTTACATGTTATCTGAATGTTTATATTCCAATAAACTTCTACCTCTTCACACGGTGACCCCGCAAGCCTGATCTGTGGCCGCGCCGTTTCGCTGAAGTGGGAATTTAAAGATGTCCAGGCCCTTTCTTCATCCCGGAAAGTATTGGAAAAAAAAAAAAAAAGGCATTTAATGCTTCCCGAGGGTTTTGCTGTTTATGCAGCACCTGACGTTGTTTTTCCAGTTGTTGGACCAGTTGGAGAGGAACTGGTTTCCACGCTCAGGAGCCTCTCACAAAACCGGGGGGGTGTGTGTGTGTGTGTGTTTCAGCCCCCCACTTGCGGGAGGGGGTACAACAAGCCCGGAGGAGCTATTTCTTGCTGTCCGCAGGAGACCGCCGGGGTGGGATCGCTCTTCTTGGGGTGCTTCTAGCTCTGCTTGAAGGCCACCAACCACCTCCCCGTCCCGTCACAGGTTCGTGTCTACACCCGCAGCTCCCCGCTGGGCCGCGTGCGGGTGGGTCCCCGCGCCCCCGGGGCCGGGCTGCTGCACTGGAGGGAGATGTGCAACCGGGCACAGCTGGAGTCGGCGCGGTGGCACCGCATCCAGCCCGACGTCCTCGGACCTTCATCTCGCAAGGCTTGCCCGGGACTCGGGCATCCGCGGCACTGAGCAAAAGTGTGTGGGGGGGTGTCTCCGAGCCCTCCGTCTCCACGGCATGAGCCCCTTTGGAACAGCTCCGGATGGGAACGAGCCCATCTGAGGTGGCTTTGGTGTAGGAGAGGGGAGAAGAAGAGACTTTCTCTGCCGCATCGGCCCCGCGCGAGCCCGGAAACCTCGTCCGGGTGGGATGAGCACCCAACTGGGAGACCAGCCCGGCGCCCACCGCGGCGGTGGCATCTCCCATCCATCCCATCCCGTCCCCGGGAGAAGACGACGCCAGGGCTCACCCTATATCCCAGCGCTAAAGGCGTTGGTCGCCGTTGGTTAATTAACGGCTGGCCCCGGTGAGCGGCCGATAATTAAACGAAGGGCTCGAGGTGTAATTGAGGTTCTTCCCCCTCTGCGGGCCCCGCTTCAGGGCCAAGACCTGCGAGAGGCGGCAGAACCCCACGCGCTAATTAGGAAAGAGACGGGACCGACCCCCCCGTGTCCGTGTCCGTGTGTCCCCACGCGGATTAACGGGAGCCCCAGCCATCCCCACGCCCGCGGGCAGGTCTCCCGTGGGTGGGTGAGTGGGTGGGGGGCACAAGCGCGGGTTCTCAGCCCCGTGGAAGGAGAGGAGGTGCGGGGATGGTGCTTCCCCCCGTGTGTCCCGTCCCCCCCCANGAATCGGGTGGGGGCCTGGTCCCCGCGGTCGTTACATCGCGTCCCGGGTGCGGGCGGCGGCGGCGGCGAGGGGCACCGGGGGAATCAGGCGCCGGTTGCCGAGGGGAGGCCCGCAGCGTCCGCCGGCCCTAACGACTTGAAGCTGCGGGCCTGACGGGTCGGGCGGCGGCCGTTACCGGCGCGGTCCCAGCCCGGGGTGGCGTGTGCGGGTCGGTAACGAAAGGCGGGTGGGCTGAGCGGGCGAGTGTTGTGTGTGCTCAGATGCATCACTGCAAGAGGTACCGGTCCCCGGAGCAGGAGAGCTGCCTGGAGCACCGGTGGAAGAGGAAGAGATCTCGCAGCAGAGACTACGAGGGGAGGCTGCGATACCCACCCCGGAGGGATCTGTCCAGGAGATCGCGATCCAGAAGGTGAGAGCGGGTTTTGGGGGGACGCTCCTCTAAATAAACCCCCCCCCTCCCCGATGCGGGGCGCCGGCGCTTTTCGTTTCCTGACGGCGGAGCAGCTTTAAGCCTGTAAATCCCAAGGCTGGGAGTAAAGGGCTTGATTGCGTGTGCCTCCCCTAACGGGTGTCTGCCTCTCTAACAAACCAAAAGTTCTTCCCAAAGCGACGAGGGAGAACGGCCCGCTCTGGAATCGTGTTTCCCAGTTCTAAAGGCGTTAAAATCTTTCCCAACAGCCCGTTTCCTTCCGAAATTGTTACGAATCCGATTTAAAATTAACGGTGCTTTTCCCTCCCCTATGCCGTCAGAAAGGATCTGAGCATCGCTAACTGATCTTTCCCGCTTCGGCTCTGGATTTTACCTTTGATCCTCTCTTTGTTCAGCGTTTCCCCGGGGACAATTAGGTGCTGGAAAAGAGGCGACGGTTCCGGAACAGAGGCGGGAGCTGACACATCAACCGAAAATAGGCTCCGCTGGTACCGGAGCTGGTGCTGTTCCGCTGGTTGAACAGGGCAGGTGCAGTCAGAAGGGAGCTGAGTTCAGCTTTAAATTCCTGAAATATTCTACAGCTTAATTTCTCTCCCAAGCCTGGCTCTTGTTCCCCTGAAGGAAGCGGGTTGTGAAATGCAGCTGACGCACACGACGGCCTTTTCCGTTCTTCCACCCGACGTAGGACGGATTGGGATGAAAACGGGATTTCGCTCGGTGAAAACTTTCTTGCCCCTTTAGTCTCAGACCGTCAGCCTCTGGCGGGTTCGCTGGCCTCTGGATTTGAGGAGATCGTTATTTCTGCGTCCCGCTAATCGTTGCCAAAACAGAGAGGCGCAAACAACAAAAGTTCCTGTTTCCGGACTGAAGCAGCTGTGGCGAGGTCTTGGTTGGAGAAGCCGTTGCTTTTGCTGTCAGCTAGGTGACATCATCGACCTGGCCCCGGCGTGTGTGCCCAGAACGCTGCCGTTTATGGTTGGAAAGCCAACGCGCTGTTTTTATTTCTGAATTGCGACGTCTTCTACCTGAACCGCGGCTTCTCGCTCAAGGACGCGGGGCAGGGAGAGCTGCTCTCGTTGCTAAGGTGCACGCGCGGTACCTCACGCCGCCTGTGCGACCCCGGGTGATAAATACTCGCGCAGGGGAGCTTTGGCTGATGTCTTCTGGCCCTTCCCGGTGCGGAAAGTGAGCTTGGCCGATTCCCTCGCACGTGGCTGTCACTAGAGGCGCGGGAGCTTGACTATACCGCGGAGACCAAATTTTCTTTCTGGCTCTTGTTAATGACCTGTGAGCTGGCGCGCGTGTGTACAGCGAAGGCTCGGCGTTTAGGGGACTCCAGTCCCCGCTGGAGTGGTGACTAGGGCACCGCTGCTGCCTTCAGACCTCGTTTGCCGAAGAACTAATGAGACACCTTCCTGAGGGAGAAGGAACGATGTTAGAACACTTGCAGAGGTGGCTCAGCTGAGGCGGGCAGCTCAGATCCAGCTCTGAGCTCTGGTTTGCCCTCCCCGGCTCCTTGAAACCGTGAGATTGCCGCACCATTTTCTCTTGCAAACCTTCCCGTCATTCTTAGCCGAGAGACTGGGCTGGGAAAGATCAGCGTTTGAGCTGCAGCAGAGGGGCGGTTTGGAGCTAGGACGCTTGCTGTTGTTTCCCTGCCACCAGGCAGCGGGAGCAAGAGCGCTTTGTTTCGGCGGGATTCTGCCTTTCATGCTTTTCCAGGCTTATAAACGTGTTTTTGTTTGTGCTGCAGCCATGACAGGATGCCTTATCACCGGAGGTACAGACGGGACAGCGACGCCTACAGATTTGAAGACCGAAGCCCGTCTTTCGGAGAGGACTATTACTCGACCCGCTCGCGAAACTGGCGGCGATCCAGAGGCAGAGAGCAGCACCGTCCCAAGAAACATCAGCACCACTGCCGGAAACGCAGGACCAGGTCTTGTAGCAGTGCCTCCTCGGTGAGTAGCATCCAGAACGAGTTCGGGATTGTTCAGGGTTTTAATTGTCCTTCCCTCCTTTCAGCTCTGAACACTCTGGGTGAGTACCTCTAATCCCCTATTTTATTTTATTTCTTTGGTGTTTGTTTTCATTACGTGGAATGTATGGTCCAAAATCTGTGTCTTGTTAAGCGGGAAGCGCTTGTAGCCCTTGGTTCTTACTAGGCCGGCCCCTGTAGCCTTAATACGTGAGGAAATTAAGCTGGATTCGTTACGGCCGGGGAGGGGATCAGGGAGAGCTTCAAATGGCGCACGCGTGATAGGGCAAGCCTTGGCCGCGGGCCAGCCCGGCTGCTGGGGATCCGTCATCCTTCAGGTTTACACGTGGCCAGGGCTTCGCTTCCGCGTCCTGCCGCTGGTTTTGGGGGGGTTTGGTAGGCGGCGGCGGTACGGAGCGCTCCTGTGAAGGCACGATGGGATGGATGGGCCTGGTTCTCCCCGAGTTGTTAGCCCTGTGGCTATTAACCCCCGGCCCGCTGTACTTAGGGAAAGGCTACGCACGTGTCCTCTTTGCCAGTTTCCACGCGAGTGCCTTTGGATTTCAGTTTCTTTGAAAACTTCCCCGTTTTTCCACCCTGAAACCTAGTAGTCCTCTCGAGCATTAACGGGGAATATTTGGCTCTGGGCAGGGAGGCTGGTCCCGGGACCAGGAATACCCTGGAAGTGTTGTGAGGTATCAGACCACATGTCTCTGCCTCACTGCCTCTCTCCTGTCAGGAACCTTCCCGTCTTTCACCAATTTGTTGCTTTGAAACGTTATTACAATTAAATGACCAAGTCCTGACCCCTGCAGTTAAAGTTGGATATCTGCATGGCTGGGAACTTGTGACGGTCTGTTGCTTTCCTCCTTTTATTTCTTTCCAGTTGCCTTTTCTAATTTTACTTTCCGAAAGAGCCAGGATCATGCCAAAAACTCTCCAGTGCGGTTTGCTTGCGTGTGCGTGCGGTGGTAACAAGCGTGCGGGTTTGGGCTGGCGTGAGCTAAATCCTTTGAATTCTCGCGGCTGTCTCAACTGTCCTCTCTGCCTTCTCCTCCGTTTCAGCTGATCTTTTGGGGTGTGAGTGTAGCTCGCTATTTTGGACTAGCTGGGGAGGGCGAGGGGCAACCGAAGTCCGACAGAAGCTCGGGTGTTGAAATGCAGAGCTTTGTATTAATTTCTTTGGCTGTGGAGGTCGTAACTATTTTTTAGGGCTAAATAGGAAAAAAAAGATCAGGAATTAGGGCAGCTTGCTTTGTGGACCCCGGGTCCTTTTGGGAACGTTCGGCTGGTTTTCCAGTAGAAGCTAGCAGTAGCAGGGGTGAACGCGACCTCGTATCTTTAGCGGACACCTGAAGTGGAGCGAAACGCTCCCTGGGGAATTAATTTAACTGTCCCGATTCCTAAAGTTCTCTCAGGCTTAAAATCGCGTCCTGAGGCCGATACGCAACACCGGGTCTGTTTGGCAGCCAGGCGGGCGCGTGGATTTAGGATCGGTGTGGTAGTTGGCTCTGGCAAGAGGGGAAGGGCTGGTTCGTAGCCGGGGACGGACACGGCTCTGGCGAACTATTAACTGAGGTAGAAAAAGAGCAGGCTACGCAGAGGCAGAACTGCTACTCTGGCTTCTACTGGACAGCTTGTCCAAACTGGCAGCTCGTATTCCCTTCGTCACGTTTGCCAGCGGAGAAAATGACGTTGTTCTGGCAAAGGCCTCCTTCTTCTCGCGCCTCTGGCGGCATCCTCCGGTGCTGCAGAGGAAGCCGCTCCTCTGCGGGGAACGGCGGTGCCATGCTGAGCCGCCTTAACCCTGGAGCTTCCCAGCCGCTGCTTCCCTCCGAGAAGAGGGGGGAATTTTCCTGCCTAAGAGGCGGCGGCACCAGAAGCCGTAGCCAATGAGTTGTGGTTGGTTTTTTTTTTTTGTTTTTTTTTTTTTCTCCTCATACCTGTAGCTGTTGATTACTTTTCTGTTTTGAAGTTAGTTTGTGTCTTGACGTGTCCCTTGCAATATCCCTATCGTTATATATGCTGTGTGCCTTATGAAATGCTGGGATCTGGAAAATCCAACCACCGACGCACCGTCATCTTCACCTTTGAATGACAACACAATCCTGCCGCTCGGTCGTATGCCGTTTCGGGGGGCGGTGTGTACAGAGAAGCCAACAGAGCAGTAAGCGCAGCAGGAGCGTGGAAGATGACAAGGAAGGCCACCTGGTGTGCAGGATCGGCGATTGGCTTCAAGAGCGATGTACAGCCACCTTTCGTAAAACTTTACCTCTCTACTTTCTATCCCCGTGTTAGACGAGATCTCTCGTATTGTACTCGAGGGGTCTCTAGTGTTTTATTGCTTATAAATGGACTGACCAGTAAATTGCCTGAGGCAGACAATAGACACTTGAGTTTTAAAGAGCGTAGCAGCGAGAGACACTTTTTTTTTTTTTT
>VXBL01002593.1:178821-189020 GCA_013400195.1 Aramus guarauna
GAAGTCAAAAAGAACAACGGAACAAAACCAAATCGTCCCTCCCGGTACGACTGCAACAGAAGGTCTTTCTACATAATCAAGGGGTGCTGTTCCCACCGGGGTGTCCTTGCTGGGTCTATCTGCCCAGAAGGACCAAGAAACACGTCTCACATCTCCAAACCGCCCATCCCTCGTACCACCTTCACGTACACCCCATCATTAAACAGCCTCCCGGCCGGGCCCGGACACCAGCGGCCACCTTCGCCGGGGACAGACAGCATCTTCCTGCGTGTTCCTTCATACAATGGCACAAGAGAATGAAAACAGCTTTGCAGGAACATTCGCTTCCTCCTTTTTTTGTTTCATTTTACGATTATTTCTTTTTTTTTTTTTCTTTTCTTTTTTTTTTTTTTTCTAAATACACAATGTTTCTTCTGGAATGAAAACTCTCCAGAACTTCACATCCTTAAGGCGTCACGAGTTTACTAGTCAGGATCCACTGGACAGCTTATTTGACAGACCTCCTCCCTTCTCTCTTCGCTCCCTTTGGAGCCGTCTGGCTGGCTGGGCTCTAAGTAGAGTGCAGGGGGATGACAAATTTGCAGCCGAAGGGCGAGTGGTAATTTATTCCCACTTCCTGAAAGACCTTCTGAGGAATGCCAATGTCACAGAGGTACACGCGCCCTGCCCTCTCGCCCAGGGGCAAGGGCAGGCCCAAGGCCAGCGACCACTTGGCGTCGATGCCCTGCTCCATTTCGTTTATCGGAGGGTCTATGCTGAGGACGGGTGCCCGGTTCTGGTTGGCCCAGTCCACAACCGCTTTGTACCAAGGCTGATCTCTCAAAAAGGCATTTTCGTGACAATCCAGGCAGTTGATCACTAGGTCAACGGGGGTATCGGGGAGATCTGAAAGAAACACAAACACTGTTGAGCGCTGAGGACCAGCCTGAAACCAGGAACCAGAGTTCCTTAGACTTCCCTCCTCGTGCCGCCCAGCAGATAATTCTTTTCACCCACAGTCTCACTGCAAACAGTCTGGCCTTACCTGTTGTTATTGCCGTCCTTCTGCAAAAAGACACCGACATTTAAAAAGCTCTCTTTAGCATTCTGGAGGACATTCACAGACTCTCAGGTACAAAACCTCATCAAGTGGTCAGCACTTGAGCAGCCCGAGATGCTGCCGCTGAGCTGGCTCACCAGTCCAGGCAGCCCAGGGAAGCAGTGGCGTTCTCTCTTCATTATAAAAGGATTATTTTATATTCCGCAAGCTGAAAAAAAAAGGCCTATTTCTTCTGGAAGACGCCGACTACCTCTGCTGTGGAAAGGCAACTCCTGTGCTGCGCTGAGCTCCGTCGGTCTCACCGTGCTCGCCTGCTCTGTACCACATCTGCCGCGTTCCTCTTACCTGACAGACCACAAAGTCCTCGGCGCGAGAACTCCTCTTTTATAACGGGCACGTAGCTCAGCCAGCGCAGTCCCCCCACCCTGCCGCAACACCAACCATTGTGCAGTGCCCCGATTCCCAGGTTTGTTTCTCCCAAGGAGTTTAGATTAAACAGGTTTGAAAATACCACTGGTGAAACAACAAACAGAAGCCAGCTGTCTCGCAGATGAGCATCGGTTTATTCTAAGAGATCTGAATTTTGACAGCTGCTGGGGCTAGTTCAGCAAAGCTGCCTGCTTGGTTTGAAGCAGATGCTCATTTCCTTGCAGTTTCGATATGCTGAACAACGACGGCCCTTATCCTAAGAGCACGGCCGCTCTGACTCAGATCCATACAGCAGCTCTTCCGTATTTGTTCATACGGGAAACATCTGTACCAGCACAACTGCTCCGCTGTTGAACCTCTCCAGTCTCTGCCGTCCCGACCAGCCACCGCCCTATGGCAGTGCCACTAGATGGTGCCACCGGACCGGGCAGGCACTGGGGAACCGAGCTGCGCAGGTCTCTGTGAGGCGCGAAGGCGGCCGAGAGCAGATCTGCTCTTCGCTCACTCACCTTTGACGCTGGACACTTGCTGGCCTTGCGTCTTGCTGAAAAGGTTCAGCTCGTTGGTGATGGATTCCAACATCTTGACGAAGTTGGGAAGGAAAAGGATGACGTGGACGTCGTGGTTGGAGAGGTGCCGGCCGCAGCTGATCCCCTGGGCTCCTTTCACGTGAGGGCCGCACAGCAGGGCTACCGTGGGCCGCTGATGCACGTTCTTCGGGTTCAGCCTAAAATGCAGACAAAAGGAGACTTAATAAATGCAAGAATCTCCTACCTTCTTCCTGTAAGCAGAAAAAAAAAATTAAAAAAAAAAAAAATATCAGTAAAATGCAAATTTACAGGTGTTTTGCAAATCTTCCGTTGCCTCCGAGAAGGAACCCACATCCTTTTGTAGCACTGACGCTAGAGAGCTGCTCTGCCTGCAGGTTCCCTTCAAGACTTCCTTGCACCCACAGCAGAGAGCACAAGGTCCCGGTCTGTCCTGGCTCATCACACCGCCACTTGTACTTGCAAAGCAGGGGGCAAGCCTGAATCCAGTGCAATTTCACTTTCAGGAGGCTTTTTTTTCTCTGCCCCTCTGACTTTAGAGGAAAGCTAACTATAGAACCTTAAAAATATGGGGTGAATTACTCCCTCAGCAGAGCCACAGTTAAAAAAAAAAAAGAAGAAAAAGAATTTCAAGTCCCTAAGCCTCATCGACTGCAAAATAATGCCGATTTATTTAAATGCAAGCCAGCAAGGGTGGCTTACAGTAGGATTTTCAGCTGACAGGGTCAGTGCTGCCTGGTACGTCACCACTTACTGCTCTCAATCAAATGATCAGGTCCTGGTGAATAAACCTCAGAATAAACAGATGGAGACTTAAGGCTTACTTTCCATTTCAAAAGCAAATAATTTGGAGCCTCTAGCAACAACATAAAAATCCACGTGCAACTGTCCGCCCACATCAAGAACTACAGTAAGTGCAAGCATAGGGTAGACCTCTTCAAAAGAGTCAGCGCGTATCTTCACGGGAAGAGCACTAAGGGCACTCCAAAACTGCAAATCAGGCCCTCCAAAAGAGGAGGATATTCTCAGTTTAGGTGTAGATGCCCGAAACCTAATTTAGCATTGTGAAAAGCTACACAGCACCTTTTGTAATGCCATTGAAGTATAACACGTAAAAACCACAGGGGAAGGTTTGCTTCTTTGCAAAAAGGAGCAGCTCGCCAGAAATTCTGCAACGCTTTAATTTGCCTTGGGTTACACCTTGTGCAAAGTTCAATTCCCTGAAAAAATGCCCAGTAAGTGGAGGGGAAAAATCTCAGTTCTGCCTATTTTGCCTTTGACTCAAGAGATACTTCTGCAACTGGGACACAGGAGCCAAAAACAAGCCCTTAGGACGTCATTCATCCAAGACAGTGTGTTCAGCCAGCCCTTTCCTAGAGGGCTAGGGAGGGAGGAAAAAAAAAAAAGCATTGTGAACACTGAAACCTACTGTAAAGCTTCCTCCTGCTTCAGGAGCCTGAGCCTCACACTTTTTTTTCACAATTACTTGGAAACAGGCTGATACATGAGCTACGACAGAGGTCTGCATGGCATTGGGATGAGGTTTTTTTTTTTCTTTTAGAGGCAAGGAAGGCAGAGAGGTGACAGCTGCCTCCAGCTGCAGGAGCACTGAGGGACCAGCGCAATTGTTCATTTACCTGAAAAATAACCTCACCTCTCAGCCTCTTTTACCTCAACTCCACTTAGAATGAGAAAAGCTGAGCTCTGCTTAGAGGGACCAAACCTACGGCAGAGCAAAAAGGGAAGAGCTTTACCTGTTGGGTCCCCCGAGGAGGCTCAGGGCCATCTGACTCGCACACACTCCCGTCATCTCCAGCCTCCGCTCCAGAGTCAGCCCGTGTTTCTCCGCAACCGAGAGCAGCTTTTTGTGAAGCTCGTAAGACACGCTTGGAACGACCAGCCCGGAGTCTAGGGTTCAAAGACAGGGGAGGGAGGGAGACAGAAACAGGTACAAGTCAGAGACTTTTCCAGAATGCTGCAAACTGGTAAGGTTTTATAGGATAGCACTTAGAAATGACGACAGCAAAAAAGCTTATTAGTTGTTACCACGGATCTGCTCAACCCAGTAATCCAGGTTCCTTCCGAGACCATCAAATGAATCCAAACTAGTGCATCAGAGTCACCTTACTCTCAGCAAAGCACTGACAGCTAAACACAACTGCTGGGCTTAAAATAAAAAATATATATATTTCCGTGCAAATCCACCAGGCAGCTGGCAATTTTAGAAACAGAGAAGGCCTTTTTGACTTACACATTGAAAATTCTTTCACAGTGGCCTCCAGTGCTTTAAACCACACTCGTGCCCAAACACATATAAGTGTTCCTAATCGCTGGGGTGGGGGGGGGGGAATCACAAGAGGAAAAACACGATACGCTGAGGCAGCAGGAGAACGATGCGGCTGAAAGGATAAAGTCTGTGGAAAAATACTTCTCAGATGGTTTTGACAGCCCGATCTGCGAGCCAGGAAAGGCTCTAGCATGTGGATCAAGGGAAAACAAACAAGAGAGGTTTTGTTAAGCGCTGAGAACAGCGCCTGCAGTAGGCAGCAATGCCATCCTTCCCACTCGCTTCTACAGCAAAGTTGCCTGGAATCAGCAGGTAAGAGAAACACAGACCTGAATAACTAGTCGGACTAATTCTTTGTATGTTCCTTCTCCAAGCAGGCCAAGCTAGCACTGACTTCACAGAAATAAACCCTGCAGTAACATCTGTAAACTCTCCTGGAAATAAATATGGAGGATTTCTTGCCACCAAAAGGCAGCTCCCTCTGAAGGGAGCCACAGCCATTTTTTGATGGCATATTGAATTGTGAAGGACAACGAAACTGAGAGTAATTACTCCTGGTAGAATGAGAAACACACGCTATTCTTCCCTTGAAACTTCCTCCCGCAAGGCCTGGATATCCTTAACTGTCTCCCACCTAAGGGGCAGTATGGCTTAACTCCCTCCCCGTACAGGACAGCCACACAGCTGGAACACAGCTGGCAGCAAGAAAAGCTCTTGCCTCCTTTTGTTCACATAGTTCACAATCACCGCTCCAAGCTAAACAAGCGATCCCAGCAGAGTTGGGCTGAATTTACCGGGAAATACACTGTTAGTTCCCACTCCGTGGGATGGGCAGGTGAGGTCACGACGGGTCAGAAAGGTTCAGGACTCAAAGTGACGCCTGCTACAGCTCAGGCACGACGTCAAACGTCAGGCCAGAGTGTGAACACGGTCCTTCCATCAGCACGCTCTGCTTCTGCGGCCTTCAACGGCCAGCAGCTCCGACTCACCTTCTGCGCTCCCGTCAGCCGCTCAATTTGGGGCGATGGCAACCACCCGGGTGCTCGTCACAGCCCAGCAGCACGGCAGGGCTTGGACTGCCTGGGAAAAAGAGTCATGGGAACGTGACACGGCCCAGTGAAAAAGTTCTGCGGCGATATGAGCTCAAAGGGGAACAGCCACAGAGTACACATCCGCTTAGAGAGGAAACCTAACAGTTACTCGTGGGCTCGGGCTCTTTTGTGGATTAAAAAAAAAAAAAAAAAAAAAAGAACCATAACAAGGACCAGTTGTAACAAGCAAGTTCCATATTCAAATGAGGAAAACAGCATGTATTTTAATTGTGAGGAATTATTTGTACTCCCATATTTCCCCAGGGTGCCCCCGTCACAAACCACTAAGTCAAGTTACGGCGGAAATGGCAGGTTTTGTACATCCTGAGGATTTCAGAGTCAAAACGGAGGCATTCCTGCAAGGTTACAGTAAAATGTTGTGCAGTAGATCCTGCTGACTCCTTCCAGCCTTCACTTCCGAACTCACTGGCCAGTGCTTTGCAGATCTGGAGAGCCCAAAACACGTTCAAACACTTGACCTTGCATGCTAACCGCCGATTAAGCTACCTCTGCTAATAGTCTTTCATTCCATGCAGCAAGCACGCACGTTATCAAAGCCATTCCAGACTCCTGATAGCAGCCGCTGAACATTTGGAGTCATAAGCCACTAATAATCCTAAACCCGTCGCACTAGTCACGCACCTGCCCTGCGTTCACACACCCTTTTCTCCTCCGGAGTCACGCAAGGCTTGGCTCTGCCTCCTTCCCATTCAGATTTTTCCTACTTCATCAGGTCTCATTTTTCAAGCTTGAAGGAGGAGGTGGAATGAGCGACCTGAGGTCAGGATCTCTCCGGTTTGATGGGACGCAACCTCTGCTAACCCCAAACGGGGCAGGGGGGGGTGGGTTACCAAACCAGCCACAAATTCTCCACTTAAATTTGGCACAAATTCCCCAAACTAGAGGGGTGAGACAACCAATCCCTAGTCTGTATCTACCCACTTTAGTCTGGCTGTTGCCGACATCTTCTCTGTAACCGTTTACATCTTTCCCTCAACCACTTCCCCCAGACCGCAAGCTTTAGTAAACCCGCTTTTACCATCAGCTAGATGCAACCCAGTGCCCAGTGGGTTAATGCAAATGGGGTTACTGGGAGGCAGCGGAGGAGGCACGAGATGAACTTGCACTTAGCATGCCAGTGCTACACTTTGTCCTAATTGCTCCCTCTCAAGAGCAGGCTTAAGTGCCAAGAGAACTTCCCTTCTTCGCACTCACGCAAGGTCCAACCAGTCAGACTGGCTTATCAAAACCAGGCTGAGGGAGTTAAATAAACTCTGGCAGAAAGCAATCATGGAGGCGAGGGGTAAAGCCACAAACAATAACACCGACTGCAACAGAACTGAACTCCTGCCAACTTTAATTATGTTTGGGTTGGACAGTGCATCTTTATTGTTTGGTAATGAAGGTAATAAAATAAATTAGCTCAGGTCTTTTAATATTAAATAAATGTATTTTACAACTGCCTGGAAAAAAAAAAAAGAGAAAGAAAAAGGCAGATACAGATTCAACAGGTTTGTGACATGCAGAGTATTGCTGAAGCCTGATTAAACACAAAGTATTCTGCGTCTACGAGGCACACTCTGTCCTGGGCACTACCACTGTGAACGATTTAATTCATCGAGCTCCACCATGCAACGTTACACGCATACTGGTTGGATTAAAACGCCCTATGGCAGCAGAAGGCCTGAGCTAACTCTCCAGAAGTTCATGAAATAAGAGTTTTTCCCCCCAAACAAGCCCAGAGCAACGTTGCTGTCAGAAGTCCAAACACCTCCCATGAGTTGCAGGAAAAAAAGAAAGGGTTGCTGCTAGAGCTGCTAAAACAAATACAGGCAAGCTGCAGGAACGGATGAGATGGAACTAGACTTAGGATCTCCTGAAAGCTGTACGTAAAGCCATTAACTCTTTCCTTTAGCAATAACTAACTCCAGGTGCCAGAGCCACACAGGTTGTGGTCTAAGATGCAGTTCCGGGAAGCGGGTACGACTCTTGTCCAGTTTAAGCAGATGGGACGTTACTTGCTGTCTTTTGCTGGTTGTAAAGCTGGAGCAACCTGCCTGCAGACTCAGCCACACAAAATTACTTGCCCCACAAACATGAATGATTTTCTCCACAACCTTAAGGGCTAGATTTTGTTTTGTCTTGTTTAAATCATCATTATTTTTAATTAAGACGAGATCTGGCTGACGCTCCAATGTTAGCCTCTCCAGCAAAAAAACCCAAAACAAAACAAAACTGTCCGAGGGACAAAGAGACTTTGCCCCATGAGCACTTTATTTTCTCCTGCAGTTGGACAAAGTGAACTTAACTTGCACTCGACTCAAAGATCCCAGAAAACACTTCACACATTCAATATACCCCATTGCTGTAAGGCAGTCATCCATAGACTGAAGAGCTAAAAGCTAGAGAGTACATAAGTCAGTCAATTATGCACAAAAAAAAAAGCCATACTGTCCGCATCATCCTCGCAGAACAGACTCAGCCTTAGTTTTGCAGTCCAACCCTGACACATGAACTCTGCCTGCTGCATTGCTTTATTCCTAAGTGTGCATTTTCTTTCACTATCTCCTTACTGCGGGGGAAGAAAACAAAAAAAAAAAAGGTTTCTTGAAGGACAGGTTTTGAAGCCTGGTTAGGGGAAGCACAGAGAAATAAGCATCGACACTTAGTCCGATTATCTGAGCGCAGTCCTGCTTTCACTTGACAAATGGCTATCTCAAATTTCTGTAGCTGTAGTTGAAAAATCCCCCTTATTTTCCAGAAGAGACACTGGGATGGAAACAGCATATTTTCTATATTAACCGCATTAACGAGAAGAGAACCTACTTATAAAACACATGCTAACATACCCACTTGACAGCCTGGCTCCACAAAATTAGCTTGCAGAAAAGCATCCTGGTGGACCAAAAGCATTTATCAAGCTTCGCTTACATCCTGCACGGATCAACTTATTTTAGTCAGCAATAAAAACACAGACTGGAAGCCCTGCAGATTAGTCTTTTGGAGAACTGGCATCAGCAGTTTGCTGGTTTTTACCGTTGCGCAAGCCTGGTTATTTCCTAGCTCCGTGGAAACATGGCATAAAAGAGCACGTAAGGATTCACAGACTTCTTCCTCTCTCGCAGTGACAAGAGCTGGATATTAGCTCACTGTCAATCACCAGCATCGCTTTGTTTGTGCTATTATAGCAGACAGAATAATCGTTCTATCAGCCAGAGCTCTTAAGACAATCATCTTCAAGATCAGCCTAGGGAAAAAAATTATAAAGTACTTATTTCTCCTATAACTAGGAAGCGCTTTTTGCGAGTAGAGATCCCCTTAGGAGTCCAGGAACAACTCTGTAGGGGGAATTCAGAAGCAGAAAGATAATTCCTGCTGCAGACATATCCAAAATCATGGCTTTCGGGGCTACTGGCGCACTCATTTCATTTCAGCAGCTGCTGCTCTTTGAACTACTAAGAGAGGCTGGCTGCCTACAGCTCAGCATCCTCCTTCCAGTTGCTAAACAAAAGAGATCAGGATTTTTTTATTTTTTTTTTTCCCCGAGTGACAGTCATTACTCCAAGCACACTGAATATCTTTCTGTCCCTCGGAGGACTGACTCGCTACAAAAACCGCTAGACAATGCCAGAAGCAGCAGGCAAGTTACAAATGTTTACAAGAGCTTTTGCTAGATAGGCATTAGCATTTCCTAAGCGAAAGTAAACTTCCTCAGCGGACACAAAGGAAGTCACCTTCTGTGGGAAAAACATCCAGAGAGAGACACAGCACTGGGACACTTTTATCATCATTCACGGGAGTGTGAATGTGCCCTGCTCGGCACAGGCGACAGGGAACTGTAGTTGTCAACCCCCTGCCCGTTGTGTGACACGACAGCTTTTCTTCCAAACAAATCCAGAATTCCATACGGGAGACTAATCACCCAACAGTAGCTAATGAGGCTAGCGAGACCCCGCAACTACAGAAGGGAGTCGTTTGCCACCCTCCCTCTGCTGCCTTGCCAAGAATAAAAGAAGAAAACAGCAGGCCTTTCACTGGGCTGCTCCCTTCAGCACGCTGCAGCCAGGGAGCCAAGAGTTTCCATAGAAAAGGACGGATGGAGTTTAGCAAAACACGACTTCATTTTCATCCCCTGAATCTACTTACTGATGCTTGCTGCTTATTGCATGTCGGAGTTTTCCTCCCAGGAATCGTACCGCTAGAGTACTGTGTTAGCCATCCTTCTCAAATTGGCAGCTAACAGTAGGTTAGCTTTTGTTTCGGACGAGACATACATAGAGGCCCTGTCTCCTCTCAAACAAGCCAGCTGGAAGATGAATTGACAAGTAGTAGATTTAAAAAAAAAAAAACCAAAAAAACCCAAAAAAAAACCCAACAACAAAGTAAATCACATAAGAAAACGAAGTGCTTATTCACACAGGCAATCAGTGGAGCTTCTTGCCACAGAACACTGTGGAGATACCGAAAGCTTAGATAGATTTAAAAAGAAATAGGTTAAAGCAAGCAGAAGAAAAAAAAAAAAACACTCAGCAAAAGTTATTAATACTGAACTATCACTTCTGCTTCAGGAAGTGTTAAAACTGTGAAAGACAAAGCACTCAGGGGAAAGTCTCACTACATGTTTATTCTGTTCTTTCACTTTTCCTTAAGTATCCTTGGAAGCACAGTACTGAGCTGGACAAGTTCTGATATGACCCGGTATGTTTTTATCTCATTCGAGAGCAGAACAGATCAACAGGAAGATGGATAACACAAATGGAAAACTAAGATACCATTGTATGGCAGAACTACTTTTTTTTTTTTTT
>VXBL01002593.1:189053-201531 GCA_013400195.1 Aramus guarauna
TTTTTTTTAAATTGCAAAGCAGCACATCATTGCAAACAAATCCGTTTCCTTCTGTGAAGTGTTTCACACCCCAGACAGAGTTTCTGGGCAGAGAAAAGGATGACAGATCAAGGACCTGATCACACATCTGCTCGGTGGCCAGACCACCAGGATATGAGCTATTTAGTGTCTCTCTACATAAAGATCTGCAGTTTGATTTTATTCTGATGTGGCAAAGAAATGTTCCTGGAATGCCAAAGTTCCTTCACCTCTACATTTTGCAGGTGCTACAAAGCACGCAAACCAAAAGGCAGGACACCGCAACTAAAGTTACAGGCAATTTGCACCTAACTGTAGCATAAAGTACATACGCATGCTATGAAGTATAGCATACGTACAGAAACAAAAAGATTCCTTATAGTAAAATCCCTTTGCATGCGTAACCTGACGCTTGGCCAAAAATAAATAAATAAATAAATAAATAATAATACTACTGAGCACGAAATTAAAACCAATCCTACCTTTCCCCAGAGCCGTGGATTAGGAGCTGAACAATCATTCTTTGCATGTGGATTTCTGGAGCCCTGCCTCTGCCTCCTCGCAGCTATGCAGCTCACTGATCCACCCCGCTACCTTCCCCTCCATCCAAGAGGGTACTCAGCGCCAGAAAGGACCAAAAAATCAGACTTGGAGGAGAACATCTAGCACCAGCGAGCTGAACTAGTTTCCTCTGATGATACACTGGGCAAATACTTCAACTCAAACATCTGCCTAGAAGTTTTTCTTTCCTTTTACAATTAAGACTAAGGTAAAGCAAAGGAAAGGCACAGCTTGCTCTCAGAACACATACTTTACATGCACATTAGTGCTGTGTTTATCCAGCTTTCCGGGGCTCGATCTTTCACACAGCAGTACTAGACAGTAAGCGGAAGGGCAGACATCACATAAAAAGCCTTTTGTATAATAAATGTTTGGAATTATGGATGGGAAGAGCCAGAACGGTTTCTTTTTATACCAAAGACATTTAAAGTTCTGCAAAACAATGCAGAAATATATACCTACCACCCAAGGAGTATCAGAAACACAAAAAATCTCCCACCTTTTACCAAGAAAGCACAAATTACGACATGCTACCATGATCCTGAGACCATCCTTCCTTCTCAAGAGCCAGCAATCATGTCCACACAGGTTCATCGTGCTACCAAAATCAAAGCGAGGATTAAAACAGCTCCTATTCAGTTCCCATTCTTGTTATTCAACCACCGGTTTTATTCCCTACTGCAAAAAACACTTACCTTATTGCCCTGCCTGAGTACTTTTTATCTGGGAAATATTGCAAATAAAGATTGTACATAGATGCAAGGCCCAGATCCAATCTTATGTAAACGAATACCCTTGCCTGTACCACATTAAGCTGGTAGACACCCCTTCGGGAAAACAATCCACCACGTATACCCCAGAAAAGCGGCAAAGTTTGCATCCTTATCAGTAAAGGGATGTGGCATACCCGTGCAGAATTCTTTGTTAGCGTTCTGGGGTACAACAATCCTTCTGTAGACGATGGGCTCCGATTCCAAGATGTTCTCATCGTGCCGATAGCGAGCCGGCTTCTCGTTTGGGGTGCCCCGGGAACGAGTGCCGCTCCTCCTCTCATAAGTTTCAATCTCTTCAAACACAGCTGCCTTGTCAAAAAGTGCCAGGTTCCCTTCAAAATCAAAATCTGTGTCTGGGATTTCGTCAATGTCATCCCCAAAGCACTCATCATCTTTGCTCTTCATTTGCCCGTTCTTCAGGCCACTTTTCTTTGGAGTTACTTGGTTCGGATGACGGCTGCTGGATGACCCTAAACAAAAATAAAAGCAAGTTGAAAGTGTGTCATAAACGGGAAAAACCACGTTTGCTCATACACTTTCTCAGCAAATTTAGTAAGAGGGGGGAAGTCATGCTCGCAGTTCACCGACTCAAGGGACACTCGCTTCCCAAAAAAGCTGCGGACCTCATCTTTGGCATACTCACGCTAACACCAGCTAACAGGCAACAGAACAAGAGCATCAGGAGAAGGACTTTCAGGGACTTTCCACTGGCAAGGTTAGAAAAACAGGCTTGACCCCAGCAGCAAAGTGTTTCTCTACGATTTATTTAGCGTCACATTAATGATAAGATAATAAGCTAGCCGTGATGTAGGACAGTTTTCCTCCTATGCTGAGCTCATGTTCGGGCAGGCATGCAGCCCAAGACCTTCTTCGGAATTTCCCTAAATTTCAGAGACTAATGTAGGTGTTTTCTTTCATAACAGGCCGGCCACCCAATTAATGATCTTTAAGGGAGAATTTAAAACCCTGAATATAAAGCATTCCTTTTTCTGCTGCCTCACTATCAATAGGTATGCATTTCTGTACCGATATAAAGTCCTTTTCCTTATTCCTATTGCATTGTTCTACTTATTCATTGTCCTGCATGTTTAAATACGCTTCTTTCCAATCACAAGCAATTGTGAAAGCCTGATTTGTCTGGAGTGAGATGGATGAAAGTCTCCTCATTCCCAGTTTGTGGCTGGAGATCACCAGGACCCACACAAAACCACGTGCAATTACGAGGTCAACGTATCCCTCTACTGACTTGTTTTTCACATTGTTCTTCAGGTCGCCCATACAAACTCAGGTCCAGACAACATTAATCTGTTTGTTATACCCATTGGTAAACCTGCACTTACTAGAAAATATTTCTGGCCATTTCCAGCAGTTACAGGTATCGCCTACAGCGTCCTACAGATGGAGGAAGAGTTATCACACCAGAACTGCTCGCTCTACTATTTCCCATAGTTTAAAACATCACCTTTGCAAGTGCTTTATACATATTTATCGACAGAATCCATTTGATAACACAGAAACAAATTACCACAACGATGTGTGCTCTTTATATACCTCCTCCATAAGTGAAAAAGCAGGTGTTGTTTTGGTTTTTTTTGTCTTTACACATTATTGCCAATCAGTGAGAGAAGACGGAAAGAATTTCAAGTCATCCAAGGATCTGTAGAAAGCATCCCAAAAAGATTTGCAACAGGCGCAACCTTCACAGCCTCCCATGAAAGTTACTCATCACTTTTCTAAGTGCAGACAAGTCTGGTTTGGTCTTGGCAAATCCCTCCTTCTCCCTGCCCGGAAAAGCTTATTTGTAACCTCAGGTCAGACCGGAGCCGAAGCTGCCTAACAAACCCGAGCTCTAATTTCCCACGTTTCCAAAGCATGAAATCCATCCTTCCCCTATATTCTAGGCAGCATGTGACCTTTTTTTTTTTTTGGCTAGAGAACTGTTAAGTGACTAACCTGAAAGGAAGGAAGCTCTATGAAATGCTCAGCAGCTCCTTCTCTGGTCTTTTAAGTACTTGAGCTAAACAAAACAGACCTGACCACCCTACAGCACTCCCTCTCAAAGCTGCTGCAGCTCCCGTCTCCTATTATGCCACAATTCACAAGTCCAGCAACAGCAAAACAGTGTATGTCCAGTATTTGCCACCTCGAAAAGCAGGAGATAAGATCTCAAATCTTCAAGGCTTTGTGGAATCATCAAGCAAAATCCCTCACCACGAGCATTTTCCTGATGTGAGTAACTTGTTGTTCTGGTGGTGTTTTTGTTTTAAACACGAGCTCGAGTGCTCTAGTCATACCAATTTAAAAACAGTTTTGCCCAAGCACGCCTAGCAAGCACCGAAGAGATTGAAAGAATCGACTTTCACCTGGTCTAATGAAAGATGTTGGCTTTTCTCTTTCTTCTCCAACACCATTGTATCATTATGGCTACAGCACTGTTACGTTAAATAAAGTATCTTAAAGGGCACCTGCAAAGTTAAGACAGCTAATAGCTAAGTCTCTCGCAGCAACGCAGCTACCCTGCCTACTGGATTTACTCTAACCTCGCTGCGTCGTGAAAATTCACTGACCGCAGCACAAAGCAACTTACCTCTTCCCGACAGCAGTATCAGTACAACAGCCAGCACGCAGTATTTATTCTGCACGTACTGGCGCAACTGAAACTAGCCATACAGCCTCGTGTAGTCAGTGTCGGCACACTTTGACAATACTCTCTATTTATAGATTCTCTATTTATATTAATTTAAAGTTACTACTAAGTACAGCAGTTCATTTTCAGACACAGTGATTTTCAAGCTGCTGGAGATGTCGAGGAGTTTTTATAAACAGCTGGGTGAGAGCATACTACCATAATACACCTTTTGCCAAGAAGCCATTGAAGGGCAGATAGCAGAATTCAAGACAAATTTTAATCACCAAAGCTGGTGACAAAACACCACACAGGAGAGAGAAAGGATAAGTCTTGAGGCAAGGAGAATTCCAGTATACAAGCTGCGACCATTTACATGCATAGTTTTGAGAGAAAGGAAAAGCTTTTTAGTAACGCACAACTTCCAAAATTTGACATATAAACAGCTCCGAAGTTGTAGATGACCTGCAACTGCCACTGCTAACAAGGGAATCGCACCCAACGCTGCTGCTGTCAGCCACACAAGAAGTGAAAACCCAGCCCAACACAACAGGCTGGGTTCTCTAGACGTTCACAAACTCCAGGTCAAAGCAACGGTCCAGGGACTCTCAGAGTTCAGAGGAACAGGCTGGACACAACGAACACAATGGCAAAACAAGCTTGCTTCTTGTGTCAATGTCAAGTGTTATGGCAACTCAGTCCGTCCCTGTTACCCAACAAGAGCTTTTACACTCATGGCCAGACTCTTTTGCAAACAACTCCACGCTACCCTCAGCTGACCTGAAAAGCAAATTGTGAGGATAGATGCACCGCCGTGCAGCGGATCCAGGGGACAGAAGCCGCTGATGTGAGCAGTGTGTAAATGCTGACAGAATAAAAAGCTGCGCTAGAAAAGCTGCGAGAACAATGGGTGGAAAGCTCCGCAGGCTCCCCTGCGGACACAACGAATGGGAGCCAAGACTGTACCTCATCAAAACGAGACGTGCCGGCATTGTCGTGGGCAGCTCTCTAATCCATACCGATGGATGCCAACTCTGACATACTGCTGACCCACAGAACCGGCTGTCTTTTCACGGACTGCGTTACAACCCCGTAACAGAAGCTGCAGAGAACACGGCAGAGGCCTCCTACGAACTCCGAGCAAAGTTACGCGGTGTTCCTCTTCGAGCGTCTCCATCTAGACGGGCAAGAAGACTGGCAGTTGATGCTGTTCAGGGAAAAGAGGAGAAGAGCCTAAAAAGAGGGCAGGGGGAGGGAAGGGAAAAACTCAGGCAGAAGAGTCAGAGATAAGGCTAACAGGAGAAGTGTCCGCTGCCTTCCAGGGCACTAGCGCGACACACCAGACGAAGCCATTGCTGAAAGCCACTATTCACAGCTCCGCTTGCTTCCACGGCCTGATCCGGTTCTCTGCCAAGCGGCTACAGAAATCCAGCCCAGCTCCTTTCGGAGCGCAACCTCCAGCGCCTTTGCCCTGCGCACGCGCGAAGCTTAAGGAGAACAGCACATGGCTCCATGTCAATTTGGCAGCTTGACGCCGCACAGAAAAGTGCCTCCCTCAGAAGATAAACAATACTTCCCAGGCTTTTTTTGTTTCTTAGGAAAAAAAACAACCCAGAAAAAACCCTGTCATGTACAGCACACAAGCAAACGTAAAGTCTCTAGCGAGCTGGCCGCCTTCCTGCGAGATCCCTGTGGGAGCTTTTACTGCCAGCCCCGGCACGAACGAGCCCGGTGCCAGCACGGCACTGAAGCCATTGTTGTGAAACCTACGCTGATATTTGTGGTTTATTGATTCCTGTCACACAAGTAGTCCAAAGGGGAAACTTTGTCCCCAACTTGGCACGCTGAAGGGCATCAAGAGGTCAACTTTCAGCTGTACTAAACCCTACATGACTTAAGTTCTGGATGACATGTCAGCCCGTTCTTCTGCGGATGCCTGCCACCACCACCTCCACAGAGCCAGGACCTCTTCCGTCCCCCTCCCTAGATTGACACTTCATTTGCCCTACTCTCCAAACGCACACATTTTAGAGGGTAAAGAGTTCACTTTTCTACTTCATTTGTCCTAAAACGAATCCAAGCTACATCTAGCACCCTGCTCAACTTGTTTCAGAAAAGAAAATCCGACCTGCTGTTGTGATTACGTAGAACTCACGCAACCTATCTGTGGGTTGAAGTGGTTTGAAGCACTCGCTGCCCACCCCAGACCTACCAGACACTGGCAAAACAGCATTAAGTGAGGTAATCCTCCTACACACTCCATCCAGCCAGAATAAAGCCAAGCAGAAGTTACTTTAGACATTTAGGTAGCTGACGCTCAAGTTCCAAAGTTTTCCTCAAACCAAGCAAAGTAACATGCTCAAACAACTAACTGGAATTTAGGAAGAGTCAAGAGAATAAAACAAAAAAATAATAAGTCAACCTTAAGGAACCACAGCTCTCTTCCTACAGCAAGTACTACAGTGTTTAGGCCTGGGGAGAAGTAAAACACTCAAAACCAAGCAGGCTTGAAGATGGTTGGGTCACCAAGGAATGCGTGCCTCCCCCTCCACATCATTCTGGCCTTCCTCCTCCCATCAACCCTGCTTGGCAATCATTTAAAAAAAAAAAAAAAGTGAATATGAAAAGAGTTTCAACCCTTTCAGAAAATAATACAGCTGTTGGTGGAGGAGGAAGGCTGCAGAGGTCCAGGAACTTCTCCACATAAATACAGCCTTTAATCTCCCTGTTTAATTGGTCTCACGCACCTTGGTTTTGTTTCTTGTCTAAACACAACGGCAAGGGAAAAAAATGAAGTCATGGAAATAATGCTGGATAGATACTGATGCTTCACCAATTAAGTCACAGAAATAGGCTGGATATACAGGGATGCATGACGAAGATCTGGAAAGGAGCATAGCCCAGGGGGCTTTGAGGAAAAAAAAGAACATACCCAATTTTGGCACAGCGTGAGAGCTGGCTGAAGATTTTATGAACAGAAAAAAAGTAACGGATGCTTGACTTTGAGATGTGCTGATTGTATCTTTACATCATTCTCATTAGAGCCCGTTAATTTGTATTTTTAACAACACAGCAAATAACATTCGTAATTACTTGCAGAGTGATGTTGTAATCGGCTATGGTTATACAAGCTTTAAATAGAAAAGTTTTTTAATATTGCAATTGGTTTCCAGTTCCTTTTAGAGGAAATATGGAGGCTGGCAATTGGGCAATTTTCAAATAGGAAAGATAGCAGGAACGAGGAAATCGCCGGACCTGGCATTATCCAGCCCTACATTTTCTAACATTTGATGCTGGTGAAGCATAATAATACACAGGGCAGGACAGAGAATATCTCCAGTTCACTAATTCGATTTGAATATTCACTTCAACAACAACAACAACAAAAAATTGTTAAAGAACTATTTGCTTTTTACGTCAACAGGCGTCAACCACGCTTCTCTCAGAAACGCAGCGGTAAAGAAAAGACCGGTATGTTGCTCTTCACGTACTCAAGATTATGGATGAGGCTGCGTCATCATCTAATTCTAACAGATTTAAAGATAAGCACCAGACATTTGGAAGATCTATACTTCTAATACTTTCACGCACAGCTTGTGAAGTCTTTCTCCTCACTGTTTAACTTCCTCTTCTCCAGACCTTCAGGTAGCAACACAAGCATAAAAGCAAACAAAAGTTTCCAGCACCGTTTGAAACGTTCTTGCTGAAGAAGGGGAGGTGTTGCAGCGGTAACTCACGCTGGCAAAAAGGAGGGTTGCAGGATAACACGTATACTCACAGGAATTGTGCCTACGACGGAAGCCTTTGGATTGCGTCAACGTTTCCACATGTCGATCCATGTAGCTCTTGGAGCACTGCTGCTGTGGAGAGATGATAATATCCTGATTCTTCATGTCTGTTCTCCTTGGGATATTTTGCGGGGTGCTGCTGGAGATGGGCTTCTTTAAGACTTTCCCAGTGCCATTCTGACTGGGACCCACTTGGCATCCAACACCAGGGATGCCCGATTCTGTCTGCTGCAGGTCCCCACATTGTCTGCTGTCCCCTGGCCCTGGGATCTCCAGAATTTTCAGCTCAGTAATGTCACCCGCCCTAAAAACAGGAAAAGACAAACAGACATTCAGGAATTTATCATTTGAGTTACACTTACAAAAAACAAGCCCCTAAAGAAAAACACGCACCACTGCACAGCAGATTTTTTCCGTTGTTGTTATCAATAGAAACAAGAGTCGGGGCTGGGGGGGGAAGGATTTTAATATTCAAACACACAGGATATTTCCACAGATATCAATACATTAAACTGAAAAGGCACGAATCTTCAAAATAACAACTCGACTATTTCTATACTGCTCCTGGACTTCGTTTGAAAGGTTCTGTCCCTAGCTGAAACAGGAATCAGTCAAGCAGGAAATGAAAGCAACTGGCACAAACCTTTGCAAAAATCTGCATTCATTTAACAGTTTCTGGATAATATAATTAATCTCAGCCTCGAGGCTACTATTACTTTTAATCCGTTTCTACAGAAAGCTACCCTTAGATTAGCACGATTCACGCTCAGCCAAGGATGGTGCTTCCAGTTTCCTCAGAATAAGGATAAAGAAAAGTAACGTAGCACTGGGCACGAGCCAAAATGAAACAAAGAACTGGTTACAAAGACCTCCCCTTTCACTGATTGCAAGAAATAAATCAGAAGTTAGGGTCTTCTATTTTAAACTTTATAAGTATTTGTCCAACTGGGATATAAAAATAGGGAGAGCTTGCTACAGACTTCCACACATCTCCTGGAAGGATACAGTCGTCATCTTTGCCCACTCTCCCTTCATAATCCAAGGGAAAAAAAAAAATTAAGAGTATTGACTTCAGGGAATCTTATTTAAAAATCAGTGACTCAGAATCTTAACTATTGTAATATGCCAGGTGACAGGAAAACGTCCAGTGATGAGCAACTCTTACTTATTCTTTTTTAAGCACAGCGTTATCAGGAGCTGGTGGGAAAGAACTCCTGAGAGCTATAGTACCGCTGCATCCATTCAGCCACAAAATAATCTTCTGCACACGAACACGAGAGGCACTTCTTGTCCAAAGACACTCAGTAGCAGTAGGGAGATTTTAAGGCAAAGAGCTCATTTCTGGGGAAAAACAAACCAAAACATCCAAACCACCACAGACTTTGCCTGGTAAAAGGGCAGAGAGGGGAAAACAAACAAACAAACAAACAAAAAAACCCGACGGACACTAACCTGAAGGTGACTTCTGGCACGAGGCACTTGACCCCATTATGGAAGGGCCGCGTCAGGGAAATGGTCTGGCTGACCTGATCCACAGCAGACACTCGTCCTTGGTAGACTCCCAAGCTTTCTCCACAATTAATTGACACAATACTCCCGAGCCAGTCCGTAGCCATATTTCCGGCACACAATCGCTGTAAAGAGACACAGGCCTGGCTGTAACAAGATGCAGAAACTGACAACCTGAATCAGCATCAACCGCATCCCCCGGCCCAAAATCCTGGCTGCCACCCAGGCTCCGGCTTTGTCAGCCTCTCTCTTCTTTGTGGGGTGGAAATAACATCCGTAGAGACACCGAGGATCACAGCGAGCGTGTAAATCCCCGGACGGGGCTTTGCCTATACGATTGTTCGTAACGCAGATCACTGTTTGCATCGTTAAGGAAATCATTTTCTAACTGAAGTCAAATCTAACAGCTTCCAAGAGCAATATTTAGTATTTAGTTCTGTCTGCAGACATTCTCCCATTATTTGCCTTCCCTTTTTGAAATTTTGGCATACAAACACCAGGGGAGAACAGCTCTTGTGAATACTCAGCAGTGAGAAGATCGACCTCTGCTCACACAAAAACCAACACCTTGAAGGGAACAGACTCAGAAGCAGGGGGCAAAAACCCAACACTGGAGTCCAGGACAAAAATCTTCACGCTCTCCACAGCCAGGAGTGTTAGTATTACTGCCACAATTAGATAAATAAAAAGAAAGAGAAAAAAAAAAACAACGAAGAAAAAAAACAAAACAGAAAGTTGCACTTCTTTCCAGCATTGAGCTCTACCAGAAAACGGGGGAAAACGCACTTTGTTTAGTCAGATGTTCAGTCCCACGTAATTCCCTCAGTTTTGATGCTTGACTGAACTTGTGTCAGCACACTTTAAAGCAGCTAAGCACATCTTTTGATCTGAGATTTCTTCCTCCAGACAAAGAACACAGGAAGATGACGGGCTCACTAGCATCACGGTAGCGTGAAAAGAGCTCACAAGCTCATAAATGAAAATGACTCCCGTACATATTTGCCTTTTATGCAGTAATCAGCAGTAAGAGGGAGAAGGCTTGATATTTACTGTAAGGAACACAAAGACAAAAAAGCACAGGAGATAACCCAGGAAGATTAACATCAATATATAAACCACATTTCTGTGGCAGTCATTTTAATTATCTTTGAGCCCTTCCTGCCCCGAGCTTCTTGGAAAAAGATGCAAGGAAAAAAAAAAACCAACCTTGAAATAACTAGGATGCATGCATGTTACCAGAACGGACTCACTTCCCCCAACTTTCAGGGCACTGAAAACAGGGGATGCTTCAAAGGGAAGCGAACGCTAAATTGGGTCACTAAGCCATAAATTTGTCAGGAACAGGCTCCTCTCTTTCCTGTTTCTGTGTATTTACGTTAACTCATGATAACAATGTCTGGATTCCAAGATGACGGCTGATACAAAGCACTTTCAAAACACAGATAACACGTCCCCGAGTATCTCCAGTAAAATTAAAATTTAGTTCCCTTTCCTGCTTTTCGTATCTCTTTTTGAAAAGAAGGAAGAGAGTTCAGTACATATCACCATCTTACAAGGATCCCTTTCAAAAATAAGAGCCTTCTTTTACCAAGGGAAAAACAAACAAACAAACAACAAAACCGCACATAAAATCTCCGTTTGTGCGCAAACATAAACCAAAACAAGGGAAACTCATCTCAAAGGATCTCATCCTACTATTTTGTGTTCAAACCCTTTAGAAGAGGGAATGAACTGCACATGCAGTGAATGATTTACGTCATCACACGTGGCAAACATAAGCACATTTGTTTTTTTACGTACACCTGGAAATTCACACCTCCAGTCTAACAGTCAGTCTTATATTCCAATTTTTTGTCGTACAACTCGCAGATATCTTATACTCCCCCACATCTCTTATTTCAAGTGTCTGCTACTGACAGTCCTGCAAGTTTTAAACGAAACTCAAGTCACACAACTTACCCAAACACGCATGCAGCACTTAATAAACAGTTTGCAAGCGATAACTCTGCACATGATGAGTCTATAGCTTTGCACACCGGGCACTGCTGCTTGACAAGAAAAATCCCGCTACATATATTCTCTGTAAGATGAGTTAGCGCACAGACGCTTTCACTCATTTACCAGGAAAGCAGCCACCGAACCCACCCGCTCCGTACCCGAGAGACAAGCTGACGGGGGATATATTCTCCCAGCAGGCCTCACCTCCCCGGGCTAAATCAGGGTGGGCTGCCTCCAGCCTGATCCCCACGGGGCAAGGCCGGGGCCCCCCACGGGGCAAGGCCCGGGCTCCCCCACGGGGCAAGGCCCGGGCTCCCCCACGGGGCAAGGCCCGGGCTCCCCCACGGGGCAAGGCCCGGGCCCCCCCACGGGGCAAGGCCCGGGCCCCAGCAAGAAGCGGCCTGCTGAGGCCTGGAGCCCAGGGAGGGGAGGCGCTCAGCCCTGCCTCCCCAGGCCTTCCCCTCCCCAGCCGCTCGCCCCGGCCTCCTCACGACGGCCCCGGGCAGGCCGAGGGAGGGCCTGACGCCCCAGCCGCGCCTCACGGGAGAGGCGGGCGAGGCCCAGCCCAGCCCCGAAGGCCCCGGCTCGGCCCCGCCGGCCCCCGCCGGGAGGAGGCAGGCGGAAGGGGGGAGGGGGGGACCCCCGCCTCACCTGCACCCGCCGCTCGCTGCCCGCCTCACCCGCGACCCCTCCGCCTCAGCGACGCTCGGCGCTTCCGTCACTTCCCGCCTCCCGCCCCTCCCGGCAGCGGCGCTCAAGCCGCCGGCGGGCGATCATAGAGAGGCGCGGAGGACTCGCCGCTGGGCGCATGCGCAGTAAAGCAGCCGGGAGCCTCCGCGTGCGCTCTACGCATGCGCGGTCGAGCGCCGGGCGCTCGGTGAGCGGCGCCGAGCACCGCCGGGCGCATGCGCGGTGCTCCCGCGCCTCCGGCAGCGCGCGCTGTCCCGGCGGTGTCTGTCACACCTACGTCACCCAGCCATCACCTCTGGCACGCGGCCTCCGCCAACTGCATCCCGCCCTCATCACCCCCATCGCCCCTCCGCCCTGCTGCCGCCCGCCCTCTGCCGCGGCTCCGCCGCTCCTGTCACTGCTGCCACCTGTTCTCCGTCACCTCCGTCACACCTCCGTCACACCTCTGCTGTCTCCGTCACCTCCGTCACACCTCCATCACCTCTGTCACACCTCCATCACAACTCCACCACACC
>VXBL01002595.1:0-16218 GCA_013400195.1 Aramus guarauna
GGTGTTACTTGGGCAGCTCGGTGCCCCCCTCCCCTCCGGCGGCCGAGCTCTCCCGTCAGGCCGCGAACAGCGCCCCCCTCAGGCGGCAACGGCCGCCAGCGCGACGCGGGGGAGGGGGCGGGGACACCGCGCGGGGCGGGCGGGCGAGCGCGCGTGACGGCGTTGCGTTGGGCAGCGCGCGACGATCCCGGAAGCGCGGGGTTACGCCGCGGTTTCGGCAGGCAGCGCGGCGGTGGCGGCGGCCCGGGCCGCTGAGCGAGGAAAGAGNGCGGACGCGCACCTCCCCCTCCCCAGGTGCCCTGCGCGGCCGAGGGGCCCGGCGGCAGCTCCGGGCCCAGGCCCTGGGCGCGGCGGAGCCGGAACCAGGTGCGGGCGGGCCCAGGTGTGGGCGGCCGGGGCGGGGCGGGGCGGGGCGGAAGGCCTCGGAGGTGGACTTGGCCAAGCCGCTGTGCAAGTTCATTCAGCAGAGTTACCCGGGCGGCGACGCCCAGGCCGAGCACTGCCGCGCCGCCGAGGAGCTCAGCAAACTCCGCAAGACCGCGCTCGGCCGCCCGCTCGACAAGCACGAGAGCGCGCTCGAAACACTCCTTAGNGCCGGGAGGCAGCGGCTGGGGCTGCCGGGCCGGCTCCGGCGGTCTGTGGGTTGTGTGCCCGCCGCAGGCCTGTGTCTGGGGCAGGCGCCCCAGCGCTCGGGTGTCTTACAGCCACCTGGGGTCCCCCCAGCCGCACCGCACGGCTCAGGTGTTCAGCGTCGTGGGGTGTCATATGATGACAGCGCAGGGCTGGCGGGGGAAGTGTAGAGAAGACGCCTCGTCCCGATCAACTTCCCCTTCTGAGTGTTTGTAACGTGCCAGTCGCGGCTGGATCTAGGTAGAAATGACGGACTAGTTTGCGTCTCAGACGGGAGCAGGTGTATCTTTTTTGTTGTTGTTTCAGTGTTACCTTTTGCCGCTGCAGCTGCCTGCTTTCTTTTCAGGTTGTTTAGGGGTTTTTTTTCTTTTTTTCTGTCACGTTTTCCTTCTGTTTTCTGTGTTTAGCAGCTTCTTAATGTATTTGCAAAGTCACGTTCTTATTTTCTACTTAACACACTTAGTTTGCTATCTGAAAGTTTACTGGTGCCTTTGTCGTGCTGGAATTACCATAGGTTAGATGAGCAAGAGATTAATCTGTGCCGTCTGTCTGGTAAACTGCATAAAACCTGCATTAGGACTAACTGCACTGTCATCTACAAAAGCATTTGCTCTTTCCTATCTCTAGAACATTTATGGATTGCAGTATTGACTTTGGTAATCCTGTTGTTCTGTTTCTGTACATTGGAAACATTTTGAGCCTATTTGTAGCTCATCTACTCACTGAGGTCACTGTGATTCATTCACCAGGTTAATACTAAGTACACACATCTATTTGCAAAGTTGGGATCAGAGGTTGTCAGTACCAGAATATGAGTTTCTACATAGTGATAACAAGTTTATTTTTAAAGAAGGAAAAAAGATAGAGGGATTTTCTAGTATAGGGAGAAATGATACTTGTAGACATGATACATTTCTGTAATATCATGAACATGTAGAAATACATTTGATGTTCACCAGAATTTCTTACTTATAAACTTAAAATGAAGAGGAATGGAAAAGAAACAAGTGACTTATTAAAAAGATGGCAAGATTTGTAATATGACTTACTGATGTTTTTTTGAGTTTATCAACTCTTCACGGGGTGTTTGGGCTATAAAAGCTATGACTGTACTGATGATGTTTTACAGTATCTTTGTAGTTTCCTGTTCTATTCCTGTTTATTTCTGCGTATGCCTTTTGAAGGTCAGGGAAATAATGAGCATCTATGAACTGAAAGAGGGACTCTGCTAGCCAAATTTGAAGGCGTGTTACTATCTTCGCTTGAATGCTGGAATTGAGCTGTTTTTTTCTGACAGTGCCAATCAGGTTAGTAATTAGTTTCTATCTGAAATCCCTGTTTGGCCCAGCCACATCGTTCGACTTCACCCTGTCTAACACTGGTACACCACCAAAAGTAGAAAGCCCTCTCTTCAGTTCTGGTGCTTCTCTTACACCAGTTCTGGAAGGCAAAATGTGTACGTGGCTTTCTGACAGGTGAGCAACTTGAATGAGTTCAGTGGAAGGTCAGATGAACATCAGGACTGGTGCAAAAGAGGATAAAAGTAGGGTTGCTTGAAAGCCAAGGGGCTGAGTGGGATCTCCCTCTTCTAGTGCCACTAGGTCATTAAATTAATTCAAGGCACAGTATGCAATTTCACCTCAGGTTTTCTCTCTGAATAATGAAGGGAAACCACTTGCAAAATTACCAGTTATCCTTTTGAGTCAATTCCATATGCAGCAGTCTGTTCTCTCTGCTGATGATCAGTGATCAGCAGATGACTTCAGCTGGCCCAGGTACTGTTGCAGTAGTCAGGAGGCATTGAATATGGCTCTGCACTGGTGCCACCTTAGCTTGTCTCATAAAACCTGCATTTTAAATGGTATCATTTGAGAATATTTGTTCCCTTTACAGTGGAAGTGAGATAAGATGAAGGTCTGAATTGACTGTAAAAGAGAAAATAAAACAGTCATATATATGTTTTCCCCTATCTCTAACAAGTTATGAGTGGCTTGTCCCTGTCTGACCACTTATATTCATTACAGTTGCTGGAAAATAAGTTTGTTCTTATTCTGTAAGAATATTCTGACATGCATTCTGTTAATACTCTGTAAGGCGCAGTTACTTTAAAAAGTCAGACTGTCTGCACATGCAGAAGTTTGAATTATTCAGCTGAGCTTATGATTGAAAGAGCACAAGCATCTGAGTACCTTTTGTTTCCTTTGAAAATTCCCTTCCTTCTCCAACTTCCAGTATCTTCCTGTTGCTATTTAAGATTTGTACTCAGTCTTACGTTTAAGTAATAACTTCAGTAAGATTTTTGTTAAAGTTGGAGTTTAAAATTGGTTTGTTACTGAAGTAAGGTTGGAAGAGCTAATTACAGTGTGGGTACCCTTTGCATATATTTTCTTCTTTGCGGCTTTTTATAGACCATAATACCTAGTAGAGCACTGTAGACCATTTAACTGTTAAGAAATGAGGGCTTAATCTTCTGCTAATTAATCCTGGATTTTCCCACCGTTTTGTAATCTTTAGAAGGCTTGTTTTGCGGAGTAGTTACTGCAGAATCTTTTCTTTTATGGAAGAAATTACCTCAGTTGCAGCCCTATTTCCTTGGCAAACGCTGACCAGGAAAGCTTTGAAAGTGCGTGGTGCGCTGTGGTTCAACTGATGAACACAAATGCTTCTCTTGGAGAAGTATTTGAGGTACCCAGTGAAAAGGGGCACAGTGTAACTGGGAAAGACCTCAGCCTGCTTCCAAGCGTTCTTTGTTTTCTGAGAATGAGTGCTCTCAAGGTGACGTAGGTGAGCTTGGTACAGATGTTTCCCCTTAAATTGTGTCATAACAGATTTGATTTAGTGTTTGTGTGTGTTTTTCTTTTTTTGTGTGTGTTTTCTTCCCCCCTCCCCCTGAGTATAATTCCAGCTTCAAGGGGTTCCTTGCTTCCTCTCTTACTATTAAGACCTGGACTTAATTTCCGTTTTCTAGAGGGGTGGAGTGGTGGTGCAAGTTTAATTGGTTTAATTTTGCTAACAACTCTTGCAGCCCTTTTAAAGAAAAAGGGGGCAGGGAAGGAGGGGTGCTTGGTTTTCTTTTGAATGGTCGAATTCTCTGGGGGCTGAAAGTTGCAGTTCTGGTTTCCAGCTGCGAATTCAGGACTCCAGTTCTAACCTAGAAGGGCTAAGGCAGATCTTGTTCTCTTTTAAGTTCTTTTGAAGGAGATTTTTCTTTATGATTCTTTGAAGAACAGGATCTGAGGTTCTTGGTACAATACTTACATTTTAATTAAATTCTAATTTAAACCTTGGCTTCCAACTCATTTGACTGCTGTAACTCATTTTTACTAGCATTTAGGAGTGTGTAATGCCTGTTTTGGTGAAAGATTGTTGTACTTTGAGAACTAGATGTGTGTTGCTGACATCTGCCCTCCCTTTCCTTGCTGTAGTTGGCACTCAGGCAGTTGATATGTTTGCCTGGTTTTCTGTAGTTCACCACTCTGGCACAGCCAAACACACAACGCTCATCTGTTGCCTGGCAACTGCTGTTCTTTGTGTCTTGCTAGTTAGAGATTCCTGTAAATTTTGTTTTAAAGAACACCTTTTTGTTTATCCTCAACTTTCAGTGTGTACCTGACTTGTGTGTCAGCTGTGGTCATTCCTTTAATATTTATTTTCTGGTTTTGTACTGCTAGATTTACACTGTTCTCTGGTTAACATCTTTATTTACCATTTTATTTATATGTTTAGTTTATATATCATTATATTTATATAAGTTTAGCTACTGCTAAATAAAACTAAATGATTTTTACATGTTGATTTTTTATTTTTCTGTCTGCAGAGTTTTAAAGAGCTCTTAAATCTTTGGTAGAATTTCAAGTTCTTTAATAAGAAAAAATTACACCACATGCTTGAAATAGTAAAGAGAATAGTAACATAAGCTCTGAATTTTTTTTAAAACCAACCAGACAAAAAGCCCTGTGTTGTTGGTATTCATTGATGTTAAATGCAGCAATGTGCATACTTGGGAGGAACATACACCTCTTTGGCTTATTTTCTTTTTCTTTGTGGTTCTGTTGACATACAAAGAATAGTCTGTTTGCAAACAGCCAACCTTTCAGCGTGGGACTTCACAAGGCTGTTTAACCAGCTTTGCTTCTTGACTCATGGCAGCTGAGGACAGGGTAATCGTGGAATCTTTTAGAAAAAAAGAAATGGATATTCTTTTAAAGCCAATATGTTTCATGTGCTAGCTTCGTAAATGTTGGAAGAAATTAGTTATTGTGCTATCACATAATTTAAAATTATCAGACTCTGTTATTGCCACAACTTTAGTTCTTTCTGAAAAATGCCTTTGATTTATAAATCAAAGTCTCTCAGTGGAGGCATATTTGAAATCTGACTTTGTAATGGCAGCTCTTGTACTAGCAACTGTAATGCTGAAGTATGGCAAGGTAGAATACAGATTCGTAGATTTGTGTAGACAGTGAGAAACATTATCATTAGCTTTAAAATCCACATTAAGGTTTGTTTTGTGGTGTTATCTTTAACTATGCTTTTCACATACTTGGTAAGTTGTTAAAAGTAAAAATTAATCTTGATTAAACTACTCTCAGTAAACCTCTGCACGCTTTTTTTTTTTTTTTTTTTTTTAACCTTAGGAGCAATTAATTTCAAGTTAATTATTAGTGGAAGCCCTGCTGGGTTACTGTTGCAGATTATTGTAGCTTTTGATACAGCTCAGTAACTGTATCTTAAATACGTATATTGTGTCGTAGTCCCTGGAAAGAGACTCTTTACAAGGGCATGTAGTGACAGGACAAGGGGTAACGGTTTTAACCAAGAGAGTAGATTTAGATTAGGTATTAGAAAGAAATTCTTTACTGTGAGGGTGGTGAGGCACTGGAACAGGTTGCCCAGAGAAGCTGTGGAGGCCCCATCCCTGGAAGTGTTTAAGACCAGGTTGGATGGGGCTTTGGGTAACCTGGTCTAGTGGAGAGTGTCCCTGCCTATGGCAGGGGGGTTGGAACTAGGTGATCTTTGAGGTCCCTTCTAAGCCAAAACCATTCTGTGATTCTAAATTGCAGTGGCTCAGTTGATGTCAGAAACCTGTAGTATTATCTACTTTGGCAGGTACAATTCACTGAAGAATATGCTAACACCATTTTAATTGTTGTATATGACTTCTAAAAATGCTTCTTGAATTTATAAACCGATGTTTATTGCCTGCAGAACATCTTGTACATCTGCTTCATGTCTAGATCAATAATGATCGATAATTAATAATGTAAGGAAACAGGAACAATGCTAACCCTGTTTCACAGACTGTGAAACTCATTACTACAAGGTGTTTTGTGTGTTGGGAATATGAATTGTTAAAAAAAGAATTTGACAAATATAATGTCAGATGTATGCCTATATGGCAAGTGCTACAGGAAGAGTATAGGAAACAGGCTTCATGTGTTATCTGGTTGGCAGTTTAGAGGTTTTCTGTTCCGCATCCAGTGTGTCGTGTTTAACAAGTGGTGCAGGTGTAGGGTGCAACTCGGGAAAACTTTGAATTGCTAACTGTTGCCCAGATAGATGGTGTGAGGGACTACACTATACTTGCTTTATTATCTTTCTGGCATTCTTTCCTAAACATCTTCCACTGTGAATAGACAAAATATTGTCACAGAGAAACTTTTGGTATTAATTCACTGTGACTGCTACAATATACTCTAATGAAAACTAAGCTTACAACTAAAGAATTTTATTAAGGATAAGGCTCTCAAATTGATACTGTGCAAAGCAAATGGCATCTGTTTCAAAGACATTAAAGTTTAAACAGATGAGTTCAAAATCGTAGGGGAGTGGGATATAAAGTTTAGATCAAGAAAGTGCGGTGTAGCTTTTTAATATTAATGTTAAATGCTGTAATTAATTACTTCTACAGCATGACTTAACGTCTAATGTACTCTTTGTCTTCCTGTACATACACAGGGGCTCCTTTGCATGACATTCTTTTCCAATCCACCCTCCATCAGAAAGTGGAATGGGTCAGCTTCATCTGTGATATTCTTTTACTGCTGACTGAGACAGGGTTTCCACTTTATCTATGGAAGACTACCTCCTATTAAACTTGTTTCTCTACTGAAAAAATCTCTTCAGGCAGAATTTGTCTGTCTTGAAAATCCTCCATAGTTACAAACGAGCTTCACAACTTATTTGTGTGTGGAATTTTTCCGCTGTTCTCCTTACATGTCACTGTAAGAAACAAAACTCTTAATCTGATTTATCTAATAGCTGTTTCTTCCTTTTCTTTTGTAGATACTATGATCAGCTGTGTTCAATTGAACCAAAATTTCCATTCTCTGAAAATCAGGTAAGAAGACTTATCAAACAATTAAACTGAATCGTGACACCTATGATGTGTGACTTCCAAGCTTGTACCTAATCTGCTAAACAGTACTTTCGAGCAAGACATTTAATCTCTTTGAGCCTTGTTTTCCTAATCTTGGTTTTTCTAGTCAGTGCTTGCATACAGTCTATACTAAAACATATATCTAGTGGCCATGATTTCCTTTGTTTCACAGATTCAGAAATGTTTTGACTTTGGCTAGTGCTCAATGCAGTCTAGGTCAGAAAGAGTTGTGTTGTACTGATTCCTCTTCAAGTCTCCTTTTTCCAAGAAGTCTATTTCATACTATGTTAAAAAGGCTTCTTAAAATATAATTTCTATGGGAAAACCTTTAGTAACCAATGGAATATGATCTTTGGTTTTTGAAGTAGAACAGATGTTTCATTCACAACAGCTAACAGAATAAGACACTTAAGAGCTTGCCACTTAATTCCTGCCTCTGCATGTACAAATTACATAATTTTTACATAGATATGGTGTTCATTAAGGTTTTATTCCTACCATATTTCTTTAGAATCCTGTCTCTAAGGAGGAATTCAGCTTAACTCCTGCCTGTTGAAGTCTTCCTCAAGTAGAGATTAGAATAGATATTTAGGCTCCTGTATATTGTTTGAAAAAAAATGTAGGTTTTCTTTGGATGTGTTTACAAATAGGACAGTTTTTACATTTCTTTCCTGATCAAATCATATTTAAATGGTAATGTTATGATTAGAAGAAAAAGGTTTTCAGGCTTACAGGTTACAAGTAAGGGAATAGTTTTAATTCAGTTCAAATTAATTTGAGTTTGGCATGTAGTTGCGTTCACTTGTAGCCAGGAACTGCACTTTGGTTTTTAGTGTGCAAATATTTTGATATGGTGATCTGCAAACCTCGAGACATTGAAAAACTGGAAAACTTTAAGAGCAAGTTCTGCAGACTTTTAAACTGTTCCATCAAAGGGAAGAAGTAGTCAGTGGAAGCAGCAACGAACAGCTGGGGACCAGAACTTCCTGAACTAGCATTGCTGATAGAGGACAATACATTATCAAACAGTACTGTGCTCTTTCTGAAGTTATTCTCCCCAACCACTTTAAAATGAGGAATTTTGCTATCTTTTCTGGTTTGATACCAGTTGCCTACAACTAGTTTGAGCAGCTGAATAAGGAATCACATGGTGGAACTTCAGAGCAGGTTCTGTGAAGTATTTGCATTGTCTTTGAAATATATGCTGGAAGTGTAATATAAAACACGCTGGTTTTACCTACATTCTCTTTCCTGGGTGCATTTCCTGATAACGCTGCTATTAAATTCACTCATTAAAAAAAGTGAATTTTGGTATTACAAAACAGTTCCAAATATGCTAGTAATTTGGAACAGTGGAAACTGCCTGATTGGGTGGTTTCCTTTAACTGTGATTATACCAGACTGTCAGACTTCTTGGGAGAGGGATATCTTGGTTTGGAAATAAGTTTATCTGTCACTCAAAATATGAGCAGAGCTGAAAGATTATGTAGAGAATTTCTGTTTTGTCCATTTGAAATGTTTTGAGCAAACTAACAGGAAGGAAAAAAGGTAGAATAATTTTATTTAATAACTCTTGATGATTTCCTGAAATTTCCAGAATGTTTTAATGTGAATTAAATGTTTTATGCAATTAGAATATAAAAGGACAAATATGTGAATTTGGCATGTTTTCTGAAGATTTCTTGTGTAATTTTAGAGATAAAGATCTTTCTTTTTCACAACTTTCAGATCTGTGTAACATTTACATGGAAGGATGCTTTTGATAAAGGATCGCTTTTTGGAGGATCTGTCAAATTGGGTATGTGAATGTACTGAAAGTGCAAATATTAATGATACTAAATTTTGAGAATAGTTTTGTATAGCTGAATTGTCAGTAGTCTTTCTAGTATTCTCAACATAGCTTACAAATGAGTTCGACTGTATTGGTAACAGATTAATTACTTCAACATTGGTAATGAATACATGGGCACCATGCAAAGAATTTCTCTAAAATTGAGATTTAATATTAGTTTTCCAGAGGCACAGATAGATGTGCAGTCTGATAATAGTTGCGATGTCTGCTCCTCAGACTTTTTCTGAGACCGACCCCAACTGACATTAATCAAAATTACAGAATCACAGAATGGTAGCAGTTGAAAGGGACCTCTGGAGAACATCTATTCCAACCCCTCTGCTAAAGCAGGATCACCTAGAGCAGGTTGTACAGAATTGTGTCCAGGCAGATTTTGAATATCTCCAGAGATGGAGACTCCACAACCTCCCTGGGCAGCCTGTTCCAGTGCTCTGTCACCCTCAAAGTGAAGAAGTTTTTCCTCATACTGAGAAGGAACTTCCTGTGTTCCAGTTTGTGCCCATTGCCCCTTGTCCTGTCACTGGGCACCACTGAAAAGTCTGGCCCCCTCCTCTTGACACCTGCCCTTTAGATATTTACAAGTGTAGATAAGATTCCCTCTCAGTCTTTTCTTCTCCAGACTAAACAGATCCAGCGCTCTCAGCCTCACCTCACACGAGAGATGCTCCAGTCCCCTAATCATCTCCGTAGCCCTTTGCTGGACTCTCTCCAGTAGTTCCCTGTCTTTCTTGAACTGGGGAGCCCAGAACTGGATGAGTCCAAGTTTTTTGTTTGTTTGTTTTTTAAGTTTCCTTAGTAGATTTTTGGTAATCCAGCTCTTACTGTTCTAAATGAATAAGATCCTCATGAAATGTGCATTTGAGTGAGTGAGTCCCTTCCAGAAGAAGGGGAGTGACGGTAGCTGACTTCAGTAACCTAGTCTGATATCACATTTTGTTCAAGAGAATAGAAGGATCTGCCTGTACACTGAGATGATTCTCCTATCACTTCTTTTTAAAACATATTCATGTGTATTTGAACACTTGGAAAGAAAGAAAAGCATGTTTCCTGCAAACGTAAGGAGTTTGAGTCTATTGTTTGTTCTGGTCATGTAGGGACAATGCCGCACTGCAAATTCAGGATTTGGAACACTTACCAATAGAGAAACTAAGACTAAAACCTTTTGAGTTAAATGAGGACCTGTTCAGTCATGTGTCATCATTTCTTTAGTGTTGCTATGAAAAAAATGTTAGAGTACTTATTTTCATTTTATTTTTTCAAATTTTTGTGTCCTTTATGTAGTTGTCTTTAAGCAGCTACTGAAAGTCTTTGCAGTTTTCCACGTTCTGAATACATGTGCTAAAGTTGTGCTTGTGTGAACTATATGTGTAACAATACACTGCATTCCTCTGTGTAAGCAGGCGGTGCACACCTTTCCTTGCTTTATTTTCTAACTGTTCTAAGAAGTTTTTTCTGGATAATTGGAGACCTTCCTAAAGATGTTTTGGGTTTTTTTTCTCAGAATCTGGTTGGTTCTGTCTTCTTTGGGGCTAGCATTTCATGATGATTGAACCTGTTTCTTAGTACTAAGTTCAGAATATTTAATTATGACTTAAACATAGTCTGTGCATCGTCAGAGGTTTATAATAATTGTGAGAAAAAGAATCAGTAATGATAATGTTGATGATTACCCTGAGAATTTGCATGAATGTGATGGTACAGCAGCTTGAGAAAGCTTTCTTGTCTGCAGATTAATTATATACTAGTCTAAATTATCTGTGAGGCAGATGGCCAGAGATTTATGCAACAGTCCATGTGAAATATCAAAGAAATTCTTAATTGGGATGTGCGTAATGCTCAGTTAACAAGCAAGGGAATAAATTTTATTTTGAAACTTTAAAGCAGATCTTAGTGGAAAGAAATGAACAAAAGGAGTCTATTAGTATATACCTTTACAGTGCTGTATCGCAGATTATCCAGATGCTGCTTTCCAAATTAACTATAGCATGTGTGTATCTCTCTATTTCAGATCAGAATTAGCAGTGGGGTTTGTCAATGTGAAGCAAAGTTTTCAGTTACTGAGGGAGCAAAATTTCTGTTGACTTCTAAGAGGAGGCGATCCTGTCTCCAGATGGAAATTCAGTGTAAAATTCCTTTGACTTCCATGGGGCCAAAATGCAGGGGTGTGACTTGAGCTCTTGCTGTGGTGACATCTTCCCCTGAATCCCAAGTCTATCACAGGGGTAGCTGACAGATACTGTGGCTGCTTGAAAAGTGACCCAGTTCACAGCGTGGCATGTAATCTGAAATATGTTGGCTTAAGTTAATAGGTAGAGCTATAAACAGATGAGTCTGAGGAAAATCTATATTGCTAAACAGCTGTTCTCACTGTAGTAAATCACACTTGAGATGCAGTCCAGAGTATAAAATAATTCTGCGTATAAAGTAATATTGCTCTTCAGAAACTTTTAAAACCATATTTTCTTTCCTTTCTTGTGTTTTAGTTTTTTGAATGATGTGTAAGTTGTACAAGACTTCTTTTTAGGAAAAACTCTGGAAAATAAACTACAGAAGAGAGATGATAAATGACTATTGATGAAATTCAGTGACTATGTAACTCACTTTTCTTTCAGGGAAACAAAATGTGAAAAATGGCATGTTGAATTTGTGGCTGTTTGAAAATTTGGTGAAGACCAGGGAGTGCTAACATAGGAACTTCAGAGATATGTTAGATAAATATGTAGATGTATAAGGAGGCTGGATGTTAGTGAAATAAAACAAATGTGCCTCTTCAGTACCTTCATGATTTAAGGATAGCTTAGAAGTTGTACCTCTACCTGGGTTTGTGAAATTGAAAATTCACTAGTTGAGTTTTCCGTATTCTCCAAGAGGAGCGTCTAGACACTTTTTAACAGTAGTAGGAAACTAATACCTACATTTGCATATGGCTAATAACATTTTGAAAGCAATTAATAGATTCAAAATGGTTCCTGTTCAGGTATTACTGTTTCTAGACGTGTGGGCTCCATCCTCTGGGACTATGAAGTACTGCAGGAGTTTAGTCTGGACAGGCCACACTGTTGTCTAGTGAGCACAAGTTTTAATTAAGTAAATCCTGAGCGGTTTCAGTACTTGTATAACTGAGAAATTTGTCAGCATTTTCAGTTTGAAACAATAGCTTGGAGAGGTGAAAAATTCCCTGCATTTCAGTAGATAGTAAGAGCATATAAAAATCTTTGGCCTCAATGAGAGAGTAGGTAGTTAATCTTACATCCAAGATACGGTAAGAACATGTAATTGGACAGTTACTGCAAAGTGCATGGAAGTTCCTATTTCAGATTATCCTTCAGTAATGCATGTATTTCTGTATCTTCATGAGCCAAAAAAATGCACTGTAGTTAGAAAGACTTTCAAATTATTTTGTATATTGTATTGATTTTTCATAAGTACCGGTTTTATGCTTTATGCCACTGTCTATAGTTCCTCACACCAGAACATTTTGTGAAAGTACTAAATTAGACTATGTAAAAGCCTTCAGAACAAAGATGACCTTGACTTTAAAAGTTCAGTATGACTGTGGTTTGGTGTTTGTTTTCTTTTTTTTTTTTTTTTTTTTCTTTTCTTTTCTTGAAGCTGTTGATATGTTTAAGTACTGATATATTAGTAGTGTTGGCCTCATTGGTAGGATGCTAGAGTACTGAAGTTTATTTTCTTAACAGTATGGGTAACTGTCTGTCTTGATTGCAGCTCTGGCAAGTTTGGGGTATGAGAAGACCTGCGTTTTGTTCAACTGTGGAGCATTGGCAAGCCAGATTGCAGCAGAACAGAATCTAGATAACGATGAAGGACTGAAAGCTGCAGCTAAGCACTATCAGGTACAGAGGCTCCCTGCTTATGCTTAGGAATTCGGCATTATTCATCTTAGAACATCAAATAAGTATCTCTCACTTTTAAAGCTATATATAGGCATACATAAATATACATACACATTTTCCCCCTCTTAATTGCGAAGGTGGATTGGCTAAGTACCTGGTCTTGACTCTTATTTATTTACCAGCTTTGAAAGATTTAATTCTATACAGTTCCCCATACCTCTTCCACCAAGTGTGTTGGTAACTAATAGCCTTCAGCTTAAGATTCAGTAATTTTAGCTAGTATAAATTTTAGTTTTAACAAGTTACACAGTAATAATTCCTTTCTTCTTTGTGGAATGCATTAAAATTTCCATGTTCTTATGCCATTAGGTGTAGCCAATATGCTTTTACTTATAGTCCATCTTGATAAATGAGTCAGTCTAAGTGGCTTCAGGAACAAGTCAAACAGAATTATTTTTAGTGGGTAAGCAATAAATGGGAGACCATATACTAAAAAAGCTCTATTTTTTTTCTTTTTCCTAGTTGTTGTATGTATTATATAATAATATCATGGAAACATGAATGATAGTACATTATTTTATTTTACTTAGTTTGCGAGTGGTGCTTTCCAACACATTAAAGACACGGTTTTGTCAGCCTTGAATCGAGAACCTACGGTGGACATCTCTCCAGACACAGTTGGAACCCTCAGTCTTATCATGTTGGCTCAAGCCCAAGAAGTCTTTTTTTTGAAAGCTACAAGAGGTATATCTTAATTTTCAGCTTGTATATTTATGTGCTCATTACAATTTCCAGAAAAACTTACAAGTGCTTTAAGTTGTTAAGAGCTTGTAAAAGGCCTTTCAGAAGTTCTTTTTGCCTTTACTGATTTCTGCTCCCCGCCCCCCCCACTTGCAGGTCATTAAACACAAACTACAGGTGCCACTTAAGAATTTGCCTAAGGTTCACCTGACAATGCAGTTGTCCCATTTGCCTTTCGTTTCTTTTTAGGTCCAAAGCCATTCTTCCTCATCTTTACAAAGGATTTTACTGGTTTATGTTTTTTCCTTGTACTGCTTGAGAACAAAAGACACTAGTACAAAAAGTACTAGAAATGGTGCATAGGGGTTTTACCGCTACTCCCTTCCTCCTCTGTCTGAGGAATGATTTAATGAGAATTTAGAACGAAAGATATGACTGTGCTAGGAAACAAAGGAAACTTCCTAAGAGTGTAGGGGAAACAAATTCTATTTGATTGCTCAAATTTTTGAGAGGAACTCTTTGACCCAGTCTAACTTTTGAGAATGCCCCATTTATCCTGGAAGGTGAAATTCTGCAGGTAGAACAAAGAATTATGTCCCTAACTGTTAAAGGCAGATTGTGAAATACTGATTCAGAGGCTGCGTATTTTAATAAAACTATTAAAGAACATATGCTTCAAAGAATTTTCCTGTGGAACAGTACTATCTTCAGTACAAGAGCTTTTACTCTTTGCTGTTCTGCTCTTCTCTCTGTATTTGCAAGAAGTTGTGCATCTAGATATTACAGATATCTGAAAGGAGAACTAAGGACACAGAGGTCACATGTGGTTGCCCACCAACTCCTTCCTCTCCTCATGTTGTTTGGAATACAGTGGAGGAAGACGGGTTATCTTAACTGGGATGATTCTTCCCTTGACAGGGAAGATCTCTGAAAATTCTTGTAGCCTTACTGCCTTTAGCAGAATCTCAGTGAGAAACTATTGTCCTTCAGCCAACTGATAAATACTGTTTGAGTTCTTTATCATGCTGGTAGCAGTATTTTAGTCTCTGGCTATTTGGATGTTGCTTTGAAATAAATTTGTATAACAAATTTGTGAAACTTTTCTTCAGAGCAGAAGCAGATGCATACCTGATTTTGCACAGGAAGTAGATCTTTCTGTCACCTTTTTCTTTTTCACCTGACTTCTTAGTCAAAACGTGACAAAGGTGGCAAGGCTGATCCAAAACCCACAGGTCCCCAGTGAGCTGAAAATTTTTGTGTCTACTCCCAAGACCACAAGTCTGCCAGTGTTAGACGGACAGTAAGATTAATAGTCAGCTGACTATGGAGGCTGTAGATTTTGCCAGATGGCAGGAAAGACATTTTGTGAAGAATCATGTTTGACAACATGATTAACTTTGAAAACCTATTTTTCAAGTGGACATCCTTCAAAGTTTGATCTCAGAACTCAAATCTAGTTTCTTGCTGCATTGACTATTTACCTTACTTGCAATTTTCTGTGTTTTTTCTCTCATGTAAGACAGTCCATTTAGCAGCTTGCCAGCTGATAATGTTTATTGTGTTAGCACTGAGTTTATTCACAAGTTGAAAGAAAGTGGACGTGTTTTGCAAAACCCAAATTGGTCAGTCAAATCTAACTCCATAACTACAGATCAGTTCTTTAATTTCTGAGCCTTTCTTAATGTTTTCTTTAAGTGTCTTTTGAGGTCCCTTCCAACCCAGACCATTCTATGTATTTGCTATTCCATCTCAAGGCTTGCATTGCAGCTGCAATATTTTAAAGATAAGTGAATAAAAACTAAAGGTTCTGATGGTGAAAGATCTATTCTGAGCTGTCTGCATGGACAAATGAATCTCCTTTAACGTTTCCTTTGTTAATGGAAATGTAGTTAATATGCCAATATTTTTTTCTTTTCTTAGAGCTCAAGCTCTATGAAGGAAGATGCAACTATCATACACTAGTTGGGGCTAGAAGGACAGTCTATTTAGATTTTTGATTTGGTTTTATTAAATATTTAGTGCACTGGACAGAAGCATTTTAGCAACGCAGTAAGTTGCTAGATCTCATAAGCTCCTTTCTCTCTGTTTGTCATCTAAATCCTGCTCCACAGTGCAAAGGTCTTCCTGGCATACCTTAAATGCATTTACCTCATAGAAGGTAAATATATTACATCATAGCTCATGCCTGAGGTGTTGTAGATAGACGTGTGAATATGCTGGAATGAGCAGACCACTTAGGAATTCTACTGATTTAATTTTGGCAACTAAGCACATTCTGCAGACTTTCTAATCTCCCCATACCCCGCACTCATGCTTATCAATCTGTCAGTGCATAAAAATCACCTGAATCAGAGGATACTTGTTTGTAAGGGCAACTAGTTAGAGTGAATGGCCAAAGTTTGCATTGACTGCCTGCCTTCTGTTGGAAGGCGGAATTGCTAGTGCAGGCCAGAGGTGATTATAAAAGGAGATGAAGATAGTTCCAGCATGGTCCTATTTTAAGAGCTTTGGCTGCAGTAACAGGATGACGACGAGGCAGGGAATGCATATGCAGTTCTGATATGAAGTAGTGGATACCACTTGGAGGAACTGTGGTTATTTATGTCTAGGAATGGTGTTATATATTCACTGTAAGCTAACAGTGGCGTGGACTGCCATGGAGAGGACCGATCCCTTCTCTTCTGTTGCATTTCTGCAAATTTTTGAGTCCTGAGTTGGGTTAGAGAACAGATCTTGATGGAAAACAGCTTTTTTTTTTTTTT
>VXBL01002595.1:18974-38932 GCA_013400195.1 Aramus guarauna
CCCTTCTTTAAAGAATACTGTGTCTTGGCTTTGTCTTGGGAGCTTTTGGATGTGTTCTTGCAACTATCCTTTAATATATGCATGTATTTCTAATCTTTGAAGTAAATGTTGTGACTTCGTGGCGTAAATTTAAATTGTAGTTCATCTAAAATAATGGATACTAAGAATTTTGCAACAACAGATTAAGAAGAGTGGATTCAATCCATGCAAAGTCACGTGGTCTCTGACATTTACCTCTAATGTTTTAACCTATCTAAAACATTAATTGGGTGATTCTAATTTCCTTTTCTTCTTCCTTTTTCTTCCTGCATCCCATGTGTTCTGTGGTGGTTAATGTGGTTGGACTTTCCCCTGGTCAGTATTTTTATTTCCAGGAGGTGTTTCCTGTTCTGGCTGCAAAGCACTGCATTATGCAGGCCAATGCAGAATATCATCAGTCTATCCTGGCAAAACAGCAGAAGAAATTTGGTGAAGAAATTGGGAGGTTACAGGTAGGTAATTATTCTTTTTTCTTCTCTGAAGAATATGGGAAAACTTTAAATCCTGAAAAACTAGCTCAGAGTTTTAAAATTCAAATAACTAAGAATGAAAAGTGTTCAAAAATTACAGAGCATGTCTATCACATGGGTCAAATTATTAGCAACTGCAAAGATGAGAAGTATTGCTGTAGCTTTTATAAGGATGTATTTTAATGATTTTTGGGCAGTTTGATATTGCTTGACATGTTAAGTCCGTATCTTTACGTTCACGTAAGCTTCTTATCTCAGTATAGCTCATCTAACAGATTTGTTAGTAAATTTTCCTAAGTAATGTTATTAAAATAAACCCCAAAACAGTGCAGTTCTGCCTGGTCTGTACCTAACTCGTATCCTGCAATCCTGATTTAAATCTGCATCATTTTTGAAAAATGTACAAACAGTTTTATTTTTAGTCTTTATGGCTTTTTGCCTCTGTATCTGGTTTCTAGAGGGACTCCGATATAGGTGGTGTGATGTGTAAGGTCTTCTCCTCTTTTAAGTAAGATAGGGAAAAAATGGCTAAAAGTTCCACTTTGCCTTTATAGGATCCATGTGCAATATCTATTTATTGATATGCAGGAGAGTTGAGAGACTTGCATAAGACTCTCACGTCTCTTGTTGACATTTTGAAAGTTACCGTTATGCATTTATTGACTTGGAACTTGAAACTTTTTTTGTGTGCTTGTATGACAATTAAGTGCCTGTATGAACTTCTAATAGCAAGTTGTTATGTTATGACCATGTTACTAGGTGATGGATGCAGGTGTATCTGTTGTTTGTTCTTGAGTTTCAAATCTGCCTAGCAGATCTCCTTTTGTAGGACTCTACTGTAACAGAATATTAAGGTTGTCTTTTTTTTGTGAGGTCTGGCTATGTAAAATTACTATCATTATTAAGTTGTATTGTAAATTAGCTTGTGTCCATGATTTTTGTTCATGTTGTGTTACAGGAAGTATCCCTTCATGCTGAGTAGTTAAAATTTTGGTGGGTTTTTTGTGGGTTTTTTGTTTGTTTGTTTGTTTTGGTTTTTTTTTGTTTTTTTCTTTTTTAAGTGAAGCCTGAGGGGAAATACTTCATTGTTACTTATTTTAGCACTGTTTCATGAACAGTATGTAGTCAGAAGTTAAAATCCCATGTCGTCTTACTTAATACACTTAGTAAGATCAAATGTGAATCCTGTTCTCCATAGTTATTAAAATACTGTTTCCATAATTAATTGAATTAGAGGTTTAGTATCCTTTTTTATGACTTTTTGAAAAAATACAGTTGCTATAAAGTAATACTCTCTTTTTAGTTCCCTTTTAAAAGGTAGACAAAGCTGGATTACGTTGAGGGGGAAGATTAATATAAATTCTTCCAAAGTATATATGCATGCCCCTGTTTCTCCTCTTCCCATTTTCTGTTTCTAGCAAATGCTAGTTAGACTATAGTATTGTATCAAACAAAAAATACTGTTGTGTGATTTCTGGCACAATGGAAAGTGGCAAAAAATCTTGGCACTTTTCAGATATTCTTCACTTCTACTGTAGCTCAGATTCACTTCACAATCCCAAGGAGTTTGAGTTTTTGAATTGTTGTGAGTTTATGTAAACCTCAGCTGATATTGCTTCTTAGTATTTTGTGTTTACACGTTCACAACACAAATGTGATCAGGATTGAACAGATACAATCAAAGGACAATGTTTTGTTTTGCACCTCTCCTGCAGTAAATTTGATGTAGGAAAACCAGATACCTCAGGGTTGCATCTCGGCCGAGCAGACAGAAGGGAAGAGATAGCAGACCTTGTACTTTATTTTAACTTGCCATAGGATTCCAGCATAATTTCTGTAGTTTGAGTGCAAGGTTAGGTGGGTATGAGTGTCAGATGTGAAAAGCAGGGCTCTGGCCTCTTCATGAATGTGAGCAAGGTTTGAGAAACAATTTGCAGTACCTGTAAAAGCAAGCTGTGGGTTTCATCAAACAACATGAAAATGACATTGTGACTTTTTTCTCTCTCTTTTTTTTTGTGGTGGTGGTATGTGTAAATGGGTGTTTGAAGCATTATTGCTTCTAACTCATGATCATTTCTTTTGGATTTTGGGGACTCATAGTGAGGCTATTATGAAATATTAACTGGGTTACTCTTCTGGTTTTGGATTTTTTTTTTTCCCCCTAATGAACTATTTTAATGAATAAAATCTCCTTTTTCCTATTTGATACATGAAAAGGGAGAATATTTTCTTAAGGAAATAGTATTATTGATCATATGTGTTGGCAGTAGTTACTTGGCTAACTGGGAAGCTCATCTGTTTTCCTAAGTATATGTGAAAGGGAGAAGAAAAGTTAATATTTTAATGTGGTGTGTGTGGTTTTTTTTTTTTTTTTTTTGTTTAGCATGCAGCAGACTTGGTGAAAACAGTGTCATCTCGTTATGATGAATATATAAATGTTAAAGATCTGGTTGACAAAATCAACCGTGCACTTGCAGCTGCCAAAAAAGACAATGACTTCATTTACCATGACCGGGTTCCTGACTTGAAAGATTTGGAGTCCATTGGAAAAGCCAGTCTTGTGAAGTCTACTCCAGTTGTTGTTCCCCTCAGTCAGAAGTTCACTGGTAAGCAGAGTGTATGGAGCATACAGGGTAATTGTTACCTTTTGAAGCACATGGTCACCAAAGTTCGTTTGTACCATGAAAAAGTAAACATGTGCAGGGTTTTTGAAAGTGCCATTTTGTCTCTTCCAGTTTGTTCTACTATTTGATGATAAAAAATACTGGAAGATTTTCAACTACAGGTTGCAAATCATTATCTGCAATGTTCCCTTCTCTAAAAGATTTTCTCAGCAACTATATTTTGTATATTAAACCAACCTTTTTAATTTCAGAAGGAACACTAATATAAGGGAAAGCTATCATATTGTACAATCTTAACCTAGTTGCTGGCCTTCCATAAAACTGAAAAAATTCAGTTTGGCTGTCCAAGGGAGTTCTGAAAAATGATCCTCATGATCATGATTACTCATTTTCTTCCTTTAAAAAAGCAGAATTAGAAATGAAGCCTTAAGGAAAATCTGATTTGTAATCCTACAGTTGTTTTAAATATAATGCCTTTAATTTATTTCTAAATCAATTTCAGTCTTAAAAACTGAGATCTAATCTAAAGACCTGTAGAAATAGATACTATTTTTTTTTAAGACATCTCAGGGAGTGGAGAGAATATCTTAAACTGTTTAGATCAGTCTCTGTAATACAACCTGTACAAAAGACCTGTGAAGATGCTTGTGCCCTTTTACCTCACAGTGCAACTTGAGTAATTTATACTACTTTAATTGCAGACCTGTTTGAGAAGATGGTTCCATTGCAAGTTCAGCAATCTGTGAGTGTTTATAACCAGAGAAAGGCAGATCTAGTAAACAGGTTAATAGCCCAGATGAGAGAAGCCACAAATCTGGCAAATGGGTAAGTATGGCTTCCTGTTAAATTTATCAAGACGAGTTGTGGAACAGCCTGTAAACACTGGTTGCCTTGCAGCCTGTAGACATCCAGACTACAGCAGTGGGTTTTTTATTACTGTATGGTGGGCTGGCAAACTTAAGCTGTAGCAGGGGTATTTAGAACTGCCTTTCTGCTGATGTTAAGACTGAAAGCATATTAAAAACAAATAGTATTTAATTTTCTTCAGTCTTTCCTCATTTTTTAGGAGTCTGACACTTGCTCAGAAAAAGTTCCAGTTCCATTAATCTAGAAGGATTGTCACATTCCAGTGGTCAGCTTGATTGTACCAATGACTCAATACATGACATTTTCCCCCCCAAAATCTTGCTCTTTAAATAATAATTTAAAAAATTGTATAAAGCTGAAAGATAGGAATGTACTTCAAGGCAATTAATTTTTTATCTGCTGGATACTTACTACTGAAAATGATTGCCATATTTTCTAAGTGCTAAAACCCTAGGATTTGTTTAGCTTTTTAAGAGCTTTGAAACTTATTTTTGGTGAGGTATACACTAGGAATAAGTTTAGAGTTTTCAGTTTGAAATTTCTGTCCAGGACTACATTATATTGTGTTTCTGTTATAATTAGCTGTGTGATTGTTTAGATAAGCAGTGTTATTTATAGGATAAAAACATCTAATACTACAAACCAGTTGCTATTTAACATGTTGACTTTTTCAGTGTGTTGGCTTCCCTCAATCTTCCTGCTGCTATCGAAGATGTGTCTGGTGATACTGTTCCTCAGTCTATTTTGAACAAGTCGAAGTCTGTGATTGAACAGGGAGGAATTCAGACTGTTGATCAGCTGATCAAAGATCTGCCTGAACTGCTACAAAGGAACAAAGAAATTTTAGATGAAGTAAGCTCAGCAACCACTAACACTAAACCATTCTTAAAAAACACCACTGCTGAACTTTTTCTTTTTAAATGACAATAGAAAAAGCGCACAATTGTCCAAAATGTTTGTAACTTTAAGAGCACTTTTAAAAATACGCCATTTAAGTGTTTAGTTCATACAAAAACTGTGCTGTCACATGTGGATGTTCCCTTACAAGTATTTTATTTTTAAAAACTGTTGGGAGGGAGGGAAAGAAACATTTTTTAAAAAAATCAGGTAATTTGTGCCTTCATGGCTGTGTTTTATTTGCCAGATTAAATTTACAAAGGAAGTATAAGCTTTTTTTTAATATTTTCTACATATACTAGCTGTATATTTTGTAGTTATTTCACATTTAGAACTGCTTGTAATGCATGTAACATTTTACTCTTGTAGTCACTAAGATTATTAGATGAGGAGGAAACTACAGACAATGACCTGCGAACAAAATTCAAAGAACGCTGGCAGAGAACACCATCCAATGAACTCTATAAGCCTTTAAGGGCAGGTAAAGTTCATATTTCATGCTTTGGATTCTGGGGTTGCTGTAAAAATGTTCATTCTCATTGTGTAAGTTAAAGTAGGCTCTGATATTATCGTTAAAGATATAGATTTCAGTTTAGGAGAGATTATGCCAAAATATCCTCATTGCAATCTGCATCATTTTTTGGAGTCGAGAGATGATGTGATAGCAGAGAATTTGCTACTGCTTTTGCACCCCTGGAGTGCACGTGCATGCTAAAATATCAGAAAGCGTATGTGTTGGGGTTTAACCTGGCAGGCAGCTAAAACAACCATACAGCTGTTTGCTCCCTTCCCCTCACCTCCTGGTGGGATGTGGGAGTGAATTGGAAAAAAAAGGTAAAACTTGTGGTTTGAGGTAAGGACAGTTTAACAGAACAGAAAAGGAAGAGAATAAGAATAATAGAATATTTAAAAAAAAAAAGTGATGCACAGCACAATTGCTCACCACCTGCAGACTACCAATGCCCAGCTAGCTCCTGAGCCGCGCTCTCAACCCCTGGCCAGTTTCCCCCAGCTTACATACTGAGCATGACATCATATGGTATGGAATATCCCTTGGGCTAATTGGGGTCAACTGTCCTGACTGTGCACCCCCAGCCTCCTTGCTGACTGGGCTGTATGAGAAGCCAAAAAGTCCTTGACTTAGTGTAAACGTTGCCTAGCAACAACCAAAATACCAGTGCGTTATCAACATTACGCTCATCCTAAATCCAAAGCACGGCACTGTACCCGCTAGCCAAAACCAGGACAATATGTAATGAAAAACAGTTGCCCTCTTAAGAATCTGTTTGCAATTACCTTTTAAATACTTTGGTGTATTTTTCTTTGTTATATTAACATCTTTTTTTTGTGTTTCCCATCAAGGTGTTCTTTTCTCTTTGATTTTGTGTTTTGTTTTCCTTCTCCAGCAGTTAGTCAAACTACTTAGGGCCATCACTATAGCATGTTTTCTGTGCGCTTAATATGAAATGTTTTGAAGGTAACAAGGAACTGATAGCACTGCCTTAGTTTGACAGAGTTACAGGGGTTTAAATCTGGGGAGTAGCTCAAACCAGTGTTCATTCATATACTTTTGTTTGCTTCTCTGGATAATTAAGGTAGGTGCCTAGTTTATGCACTATTTCAAACATGACTTAGAAGTTTTATTTATAAGTCTGAGTAATGTCATAATGTACAGGCTCATAAAGTGTATGAACACTTGCTGAAAAGCATGAAAACTGATCTGGTGCAAGACTTGACTAAAACAAGTTTTGAAATGATGTAAACACTTTTTTTTTTCCCCTCGCACCACCAGAGGGAGCCAATTACCATAGTATTTTGAATAGAGCTGTGCAAGCAGATGGCCAAGTTAAAGAGCGCTATCAGTCTCACCGGGATACAATTGCACTTCTGTGTAAGCCAGAGTCAGAACTCAACGCAGCCATTCCTTCCGCCAACCCAGCGAAAACATTGCAAGGAAGTGAGGTAAAGCGTTGAAATTTGTTTCTTATTTTTGAATAGAAGTGCTATTTGTGTGACAAAGTAAATTTACAAGAATTGATGTGGAAGCTGATCCTTAGCTGCTCTTGTTTCTGTCATAATTGATGCAAGAGGTAACTAACATTTGGAAAATAAGTTGTCTTTTATTTAAAATTTGCTAGAGTATGTTTTATTATACTTAGTGTGAGCAAGTTCAATTGCCATGGACAGCAAGACTGGCTGACTATTATAAAAGTAGCAATTCTTGATGAATATTTTTGTTATGTAGGGTGATGGGTGTAGTGCTTAGGTTCTTGGGGCAATGTAAAAGACATGGTCCAGTATTTTAAAGTATTAGGCAATTACACCAACTTGCTTTCCAAGAAAATCATGGCTTATCTACAGCAAGGTGATTATTTTTCTTGTAGCAGTGATTTAAAGTCAGTGTATTTGACTGCTATTTTTAGAATATCTAATTGGAAGGTATCTGATCAGTTTGTTGTTTTTTTTTTTTAATGCTTTTTTAAAAAAATCTTTGTAGTAATTCAGTGTTATTAGTGGCAGCAAAACTTTCGAGGAGAATGTAGCTTGAGAAATGCTTGGAAGATCTGTTTCTTTGCATTTTGTCTTGGTTTGTCATCTTAAACACGTTTATAAACAAAACGTCATGCAGTAGTGTTGCCAGCATTAGTGAAGAGTGTAAAACAGGAACAAGTAATAGAGATACTTCTGCAATAATTCCTCTAAACGTGCTAACTTCTGACAATTTTTATTGCCTAGGTTGTTAATGTCTTAAGAACTTTGTTGGCCAATCTGGATGAAGTTAAGAAGGAGAGAGAACAACTGGAAAATGACCTGAAATGTGTAAATTTTGACATGACAAATAAATTCCTGACTGCACTTGCACAGGATGGTGCTATAAATGAGGAGGCTATCTCTGTGACTGAGTTGGACAGAATTTATGGAAGTTACACACAGAAAGTGCAAGAGTCCCTGAAGAAGCAGGAAGAACTTCTTAAAAACATTCAGGTACAGCACCTTGTCTGTCCTCCTCTGAAACTAAGGAGCAATGATTCCTCTACTTTTCCAGTGCTTTAGAAATCTCACCTTGCTTTCTACTCTGTTACTCTGTCATAGGCCAGTTGATACTCCTTTACTCCTCTGATCACTGAAAAATACAGGAGTGTTTTTTGTGTTCACTGGAAAGAAATGTGAATTTTTAGCAGAATTTCCCAGAGCTCCAGTGTAAATTCTTGTGGACCTTTTCTTGGCCCAGGTCTGCAGATGTCTTTGCCCTTGAAAAAAGCTTAGCTGGTGTGTTAAGTTTCTGGTTTGGGTTTTCTCCTCATTCCATCTTAATACTTCTTTCTGGGATAATAGGAGACATCTCCTTACTGTCTATTAGAGGACATTTTGGGTCTCTTAAATACATTTTGGTTTATTCCTAATTGCTATTTACAATGTGCTTGACTTCCAGCACGTGCAAAGCTCATTAAAGTAAAACATTAATGAGAATTTTCCAGAGCTGATTTATAAATTCCATCTTAATTTGTCAGTAACACTAGAGGCAGGTACCTGAAACTTTGCAAAAGAGGAAGTGTTAGTGCTTGGACAAGTGACAGTAGTGGCTTGAGTGACGATAGGGCCTATTTGTGCACAAGATTACTTGCAACTTCTGACTGCAGCTTGCATTTGGAAGAATAAGAAACTTTTCCAAAAGGGGAAAAAATTGTTTCTAAATGACCACATGGCCCATGTTTATCAAGGATTTTATATTCAGATATCTTTTAACATACAGACTTTTAAAATCTTGATGAATATTACTTTGATGTTTGAATGTCCTGGAGTTCAAGTTTGATGGCTGCTTATGGCAGCTGAAGTAGTCTTTTTCAGTTTGCTTCTTTGTTTATTTTCCCAAAAGATGAGATGTATATGATCCTTCTGTCGGTTTTCCACTTCCCTGTCCTTTTAATACCTTGCCAATGTCAACCAAATTTGAAGTAGTGCTTCTTAAAAATACTAACTCAGTATGATTTTATGAATATCAATGGAGGGTAGTACAGGAGAGAGCCCAATTAGTAGAGCCTCTGAAAGAGAGTCTGCAGTATGAACTTCAGAATTAGCTGAAGGCAGCCCACAACAGAACAGATAATTAGCTGATAGCTACTGCCAGTGAGTTAATATATGTATAGTTCTAAAATAGCCGCTGCACTTGGCAGATAGCAAGTATCGGGAAGTACAGTATGTGACTGGAACGTGAGGAAAAGTTGGTTTTGGGAAAAGGGGGTAGAAGAAATGAGTAAGAGGAAAAAACCCAAAAGATACAGAATATTATGTGGAACTAGCTTGCATTGTTTTCACTGCTTATTTTTTCCCTTCTTTTAAGAATGCACATCAGGATTTTTCAAAGATGAAACAATCAAACAATGAATCTAATTTGAGAGAAGAAGTTTTGAAGAACTTAGCTGTAGCAAATGACAACTTTGTGGAACTTGTAGCCAATTTAAAAGAAGGCACAAAGGTATGGTAACACTTAAGGGATTGGAAGAACTTTTTAACAATTTATTTACACAATGAGACGTGAATCAAAAATTATAATAAACTTTGCAGACATGCTAGATGAGAGGTACATTTTTGAGGATTTTACTATTGAAGTGAGGACAGTGAGTTGCTTCAATTTTTATTGTTTTGACAGCTGTGAAACACTTCTTTGTTCCTATCTGAAAAGTAAGCTTTCATGAGCATTGCTTTATATTAAAATAGGAAAAGATGTTAATTACAGCTGAATAACTGATTCTGAAGTACCCAGAAGAGCCATTTTATCTGAGGAATTCTTTCATCTGTTCTCCCATGGTATTTAATTACCTTATCAAATTTGTGTTTTATATACTACTACTGCATATATAAGGAAAGTTGAGGAGGGCTTTATTTAGCTTGCCTTTTTTGATCTGAGCTTCTGGAAGGTGTCTTACTGCTTCTGTATTGAGTACTTTTTGCTGGTTTATTGACAGCTCACTAGAGGAAAAAAGAAAATAAAACTCTGAAATGTCTATACAAATGAGATGCATGGAACTGACTGAAGGCAGTAAAATTAGAAAAAGAAAAAAATATCCTGTAAAAATAATCGCCAGAAGTGATCTAGTTTTTGTTCTGGTTTTAATACATTTTCTAGTTGTCTTAAACAATTTTTATGTTTATACACACACACACACATTAAAAAAACCCCATCCAATTGTATGATATTAGAGATGTACAACAGCTAACTAGTATTTGGTTTTGAAAAGCAGAATAAAATGCACTAGCAAACTTCACTAGAATGGCAGGTTCTGGGCACTGTAATAATATAACTCCTATAATTGGATCAATATGTAAAAATATGTAGCATGGAGTCTGCAAGTATTGACTGAGCATGTTGGTGTTTTGTTTTGATTTTGTTCTTCACTAGTTTTACAATGAGCTGACAGAAATCCTGCTGAAATTCCAAAACAAATGCAGTGACATTGTCTTTGCTCGCAAGACTGAAAGAGATGAACTGCTCAAGTAAGATTTCAATGTTTTGTTTAAGCATTGTAGAAACAGTTATTTATCTAGAAATTAATCTTTGGGGATGTGTTTGTTTATCACGTCCTCTTTGCCTTAATGCTAACCCCACTCTTCCCTCCCCTGAAAAACTAGGAAGGTGATAGGAGAAATAAATGGAAAAATCTACTTTGACGTTTGCTCTGCTGCTCCTGTGTACAGTTCAGCATGAATCTGTTTCATCTTATGATTTCAGTCTCAGTTCTTTGGCACACATCTGTGAATCATTTTATTTTATTCTTTCATTTGAGGAACTTCTGATTACTGCACCTTGCTCCTGCTGTCATTTTGGTTTGAGAAATTAGATAAATGCTGTAACATATGATTGCCTTCTGTGTGCCCAGTGTGGTGGTGGTGAAAACGTTGGTACTCCACCTCTGCTCCATAGTCTCATCTAGTCTGATATTTTATCATTGGTTAGATATGTGGGTTGCCTACACTGCTGGGGAGAGATGTAGATTTTGTCCTTGATGTGAAGGAGAGTGTCGGATGTTGCCGTTGTCCCTCACATGTGGGAGATCAGGCCAGTATAGTATGCTTCAGTGATTTTAGGCTCTCCTCTTGAGAGGAAAGCGTAACTGAAAACCCTTGCCTTTTAATCAGTATTCTTTAGCGAAACATGTAGCCTTTCATAAAAAGGGCTAGGTGTTACTAAAGTTTCGATTGGTGAAACCGCAGTTCTGTGCATTTACCATGTTGTGAATGGGATGCTCAGCCCTCAAATTTTACTTTTCCTAACTTCATCGTTTGTAGAACTGTTCTTTTTCAGTTGGGCATTGTGCTTGTAAATGAATTCTTTGTAACTGTATACAACCCATTCCACTTCCTACAGTCATGCAATTTGGAAGCTGCAGGCTGCCTAACCAAGGCTTAGGTCTGAATTTCTCACATCTCTAATATGTTAACATTCGGTGTTAAAGCTGTAGGTTTTGTGTTGATACAACATTCAGCTGAATACTTGCCATGCCATCTCTTACTGCCTCGTATGTTAACTGTTCGCTGACGTGAAACCTTCTCAAGGTTAGGGGCAATGATTAGATTTGGGATATTTGTAGTATATGTCTAAAAAATGTATTTCTCGGTGTGCTCAACCCACAGTTTGAGTGAGTAAAATCTATGTTTTGCACCTGCTTTCCCTCTCTCCAACTACAATAGAAATACTGACTGTGGGCTGCATCTTCACTTAGTAAAAATGAATTTGTTTAGATGGTTTCTCATTTAGAACTAGAGATTTACACACACACACATATAACAATTGCCCATTGGGGATCAGTTTTAATAGTGTTTTAAGCTTCACATTTAATGTGTTTGGTCACTTCGTGGTCAAAATATACTTCACTCTGAACGGTACCACTGTTCTGTAAGCCATCGGTCTTTGCAGCATGATTTAAAGAAGAGAATTGTTCCTTCCGTCCCTTATGTCATCTTCTAAGATGTTTTGGTTTTGTTAGTTTCAGAATAATAGCGTTGAACAGTTACTTCACTTTCTGGAAGAAATAATTTGAGATGCATATGTAACAGAGCATCAAGACTATTTCCAGCTTTTCCTTCTTCATTCTTTTTTACTGCAGGGGTAACTGTGAAGACAGTTTTTCCAGTCTTGTTTTTTCTACCAAATTTCTGCAAAAGTTGTGTTTTGTTCTCCTTTGGAGCTCACCTTTGCGTGCTGTATAATAGGAGCCTGTAGTTTGTTGCTAACTAGACTCTATACCTTTGTCAGTCTCCCCTGTCTTCTGTTTAAGAATGCCAGGCATCAAGTTCTAGCTGTTACATGGTGTTCACCTATCATTTTTATGCAAAATTGTCTGGAATTTTAAATGGTTCCTAAAATGTCTCTGAAGAATCCGCCCAATCTCAAATATTGTATCTTCACACTGAGAAATGTACCACATTCCTCTGAATGGGTAACGTAGAACTGCTTCATTGGAGTTTTCATGACAAGCTGACTGTAGAATCACACTGTTTAGTGGCAGCTTGTAGTACAATATGACACCAAAGCCTCCTTTGTACCTTACCAAAGTAAGATACCAAAGTATCTTACCAAGAGTAATTCCAGCACTAGCGGTAACAGAATAGAGAACTTGAAAGTTCATGTGCTGAGCCCTTCAGATTTTTGCCAGGATTGTTTGGTAGTTATGCTCACCCACATATGAATGATATTGCAGACTCTCTAGTGAGCACTTTTTTTTTTAACTGTTCTGTTAGGTGTATGGTATTTGCATGCAACATTATTTAATTTAGGGCAATCTACAATCAACATGACATTGCTTTTCTTCTGTACTTGAGCATCTCTTTACATGTCAAAATTGCTGAAATTTACTTTTATCCTTTTCCATAGCCTTGAGGTTTCCTTACATTCTCAGGAAAGCTTCCCAGTTGCTAAATGTTCTGACTATTCTATAATTTCTGATCCTGAAGCTTTTGCCTAATTCAGTGATTTATACCCAGTATTGAGTTGGAACACAAAGACGTTATTAGAAAATTAATATAACAGTTAATCAGAGGGTTGGTTAGAGGATTGTTTCTGTGGAAGTGATTTGGACTCCAAATTCAGTTTGAGCTAGCTCAATGATCGTGCTTTAAATACTAGATTTACTCTATTGCATCTTTTTAGCTTAGCTTGCTGAAGTGTATAACAAATGATTCTTAAACTGAATTGTATGCTTGCTGTTTTTTTGTGTGGGTTTTTTTTGTTTGTTTTGTTTTTGTTTTTTTTTAATAGGGATTTGCAGCAAAGCATTGCTAGGGAACCCAGTGCTCCCTCTATTCCTCTTCCTACATATCAGACCACATCAGCTGGAGGAAGTAAGCCTGCTGCATCGTCGACTCCTACTCCAGCACCCAGAACCATGGTGGTAAATATATGCTATGGAATTAACGGGTTGAAAATAGAAGGTCCTTACTTTGGAACTCCAAACTGATCTGTAACTTGTATTTATCACTTCTTAATATATTGGTGTATTTGGAAATGTGTTGAAGTGAAAGAGAGGGCAAAGTCTAAAGGCTTTGCAGAGAGGTGTATTATTGGTGTTCATAACGCATAGATTTGAAATTGAAAACTTATTGCTATTTGCATTATTATCTGTATAGACTAAATATAGAATGCCTGTTTAAAACCAAATCAGCTAATCATATAACCACAGCTTTTGATTCCAAGACTTCCAGAAAGAAGCTCTAGCTTAATTCACCTTCTCTTGTTAGGGGACTAAACCGCAGCCACCAGCACGGCCGCCCCCACCAGTGATTTCTGCAGCAAGCAGTTCCTCTTCTGCATCAGCACCTTCCGGAACAGCTGCAGCTCCCGCTGCTCCTGCTCCTCCTCCTGCTCCAGGAACCAGTGCACCTGCAGCAAGCACTGCACCTTCACAGGCACAGGGACCTCCTTACCCAACTTACCCAGGTTTCCCAGGGTAAGCTATGGGAGTACTTAAGCAGTTCTTTGTTTTCCTGTTATCTAAAAGCACTTGTTTGTTGCACGTGACATTTTTAAATCAGTTATTGTTATAACTGAAGATGCTTTTTGTGCTTGAGGCAAGATGATTTTTTTAAATTATTTTTTTAGTTTTAATCATGCAATTCTTGTTGTAATCATTTGCTGGTACCATTTGTGGGAGGGTTCATTTTAAGTTTTTTGTAGTTTGGCTTTTTTAAAGGAGAAGGGAGATGGGACTGCAGTTCCTTAATTGTGGTTTGTGGACTATTGCCAGCCCTTACATAAGTTGCTGGTGGTGTTTATCTCAAAAGTGTTGGCATATCTCATTTTTCAAATCTTGGTATCTTGCTAAAGATGGTGAAAAATACAGAAAAAGATTCCAGTTGAGTAGTGTGCTTTCTTCTGATGCTTTTTTTTTTTCTATCTTTCTGGAGTCATAACAAGGAATGGAAGGCAGCTGCTCTCTCCTTCAGTAGTAGGCTCAGCAAATGTTAAAATATGTACAATGATATTAAATATAAGAGAAGCAATTTAGATCGGTTCTAGTTCCAGCAAGTTCCCTTCACTCCACCTTCTGTCTGCATTTCTGTTCTACGCATTATAGTTTGTTTTTTTTTTCATGTTTCATCCTTGAAAATTGCCACACTTTCTGCTGCACAAAAAGGAAAATGATAAGAAAGCATTTGCAGTGATAGAATGTGGTTTTGTATCTATTAATGCGTTGTTACTCACAAATTAACATCATCAGTGTTTTGCAACTAAAGTATGCTTTTCCCTCCCCCACAGGTTTTGCCAGATGCCAATGCCCTATAATCCATACATGTATGGTCAATATAGTCTGCCATATGCACCCTCACCTGTGTATCAAACCCCCGGACAAGCACCATATCCGGCACCTCAACAACCTGGATACCCTTTTCCTCAACAGCCTTATTACCCTCAGCAATAATGTATCTGCAAAGAAGCTCTGCTTGTTAAAATTTGGGAGAAATTGGCAATAAGCATACTAAAACTTTTAGCTTCAGTTAATATACCACACTGAACTGTATGCAGTCTATAAATCCTGTTTCTTGTTAACTGCTCAAAAATGTCTAGATCAGTCTTTGATTACATTAAACACTTTGAAAGATCTGCTGCAGTGGTTTAGACTGTAGACTAATGCCAGAATTAGAGCCTAATTCAGTGGTCTGAAACTGTAACACTACATGTTGGCTAGACCAAAATGTTTCTTTGCAAAAATCCTGTAAGTAACAAATGGGTTCAGATGAGAACAGCGAAGCAGTGTGTGCGCTGGGTGTGATACGTTCTATGGAAGCATATAGCTTTTCCTTCTCTATTCTATTGGTTTGTATTTTTTTTGAATTTAGTTAAAATATGCTATTTTGTCTAATAATCAAGGCCTTGTAAATCATCAGTAAAAAAAATAAATTACTTAAGAATGGTTTAAACACTTGGCATTCTTATTACCGTAAAAAAGTGTTTTGTGTGTCTCTAGATTCTTTCGTTTGTCCTTTGACTTGCCTAACATAAAGGTAATTTCTCAAGTGTTTAGCCTTACAACTGAATTTCCACCTCTTTTCCTTGATTCTATATTTTTGTGATGGAATCTATAATTAATCATTTAAATGTTGGTAGATGAAGTCTTGCAGGTAGACTTTTCATATAACTTTGAAGTATATTGGACTAAAATATGTTCATTACCATTTTAAAAGAATGGTTAATCTCATCGCCAGAATACTACTTAAGGGAGATCAGGGTCCCTCTTACGAGACCAGTCTAACCCACATTTTCCAAAGAAATGATCAGAAATGTGTTATGGCTCAAAACAGGGCAACTATTGATTGTTGGAGCTTTTCAGATTATGTTGTTAAATGATTGCTTTTTTTCCCTTGAAAAAATTAATGCATTCCCTCAGGGAGCTTGTTATCAGTGGAGAAACTTTTTTTTGTGGGGGAAAAAAATATCTTGTAAACTAAAGCACATTGAATGTTTACTTTTGGATCCATCTTTTCAAAGGATCAGTAACCTTGCACTACATTTTGCATTAGATAGTGAAGAATAGATGTTTGTGCTTAATGGCTTCTACCAAATATTTACTAATCATTCAGTCTTTTTTACTACTTTTTTTTTTTTAACGTGCTTGTCTGGTGTGGAACTCTCCATTCCTTTAGCCTTTGGCAGGAGTTACTTCTGTGGGACAGTTAATTTCCTGCATGCTTCATACAAGATGTTCTGGCCTTACAGAATAGCTATCACAATACCTACGTTAAATGTTCCTGCTTTGTTTTTCTATTTAAGTGCCTGATTAAAATATTGAGGTATATTTTAATGTAGGGGTTTAAAGGGTGCCAGTTAGTGTAGCATCTGGGTGGAAACCTTGCTGATCTTTGATACTCTTCTTCATAAAGCAAGCAGCATACGTATCCATGTGAGCTCCTCTCTTTCTCTCTCAAGTTGTTCTTGCTATGCGATCGCTCCGGTTACTGTGTGAAAACTATTTGTCTTTAATACTCCCTAAACCCCATAGAAAATGTGGCTCAAAAGGTAAAAATAAGCATCCCTCGCAGAACATGAATATCTAATTCTAGAATTATTAATCCTGAAGAAGCTAAGTGATGTAGGGGAACAGGATGAGCTAAGGGAATACAGCACCCTAGGTACAAGTGTGCACAAGAACAGGTGCTTTGCATTTCTTTACAAACATTACTGATGGGGTGGCACAGGAACCTCTCCTTTTTTTACTTTTTTGTTTGTTTGTTTTCCCTGAAGAGAATACATAAGAGGCAAGCAAGGACAATGAGAAAAAGCTAGAAAGATAACTAATTGTTTGGAACCAACAATCAGAACCTGATTTTACTCTTAACTGGAAAAACAGTAGTTTTCCACTAATTTCACTGTGTCAATGTGAGCAAGTGCAAGTCTAATGCAACCTTTTAAGTTGTAAGTATCTAGTACACTATGGCCTGTAGATTTTTCAGTTTGCACATTAGATGCTTTTATGCTGTTGTGTAAGTTTGTCTCTAGTGCCTAAATTTATGAAACTTATTTTAATGCTGTGTAAAAATGTAACTTGGTTCAGCATAAAGATTCCTAGAACTGAAATTTCCTTTTTAAAATTTCATAGATCTGGAATCATTGTTAAAACATCTTTTCCAGTTGTGTTACTGCTTGCTTTAGTCTGCTATTATTTGAATATGTATAGAAATCTGTGCATTACGTTGAGCTTTCACATGATTGTTTTTCTCCTTTTTCTTTTTTTTTTTTCTTCTAAAAATCCAGACACATGTATGTATCTGCTTTTAAGCATGCAGCTGTCATTACTTTGGTTGAAATGTTATCTTGTTCTTCTAGAGTTTATTAAAAAAAATCAGTTAGAAAACCTGATTTCATGGCTTTTTCTCTTGGAGTCCTTGGCTTCAGGCAAGTGTTATTTTGGAAAGGATGGAAATTAATTATGGGCTCCCAAATAAGTTTGTGCTGTGGTGAAGGCACTTGGCGTATTGTCTACTGTGTGAAACAGTAGCCTGCGTACAGCTGCTGCTCTGGAATAGCAGCTGTTCCAATCCTGATAATTGTGTTTATTTCTAAAGCTGAATGAGGTTATTACCCTTTGATTCTATGAGGAGGAAATGGTAAGGTCCTTCTGCCTTCAGAAACTTGGATTCAAAGTTTGTTTTCATGAACTCATGTTAGGCTGGATTTCATACGATTTACAGCAGCATGGGTTTGCTGAGCAAAGCGACGGAAGGCTGCTAAGGTCAGTTAACTTTTCCCAGCAGATAAATGGCCCCCACGGGCATGCCAAGAAGGTGTGGGGGTTTGGGGTTTGTGGTGTTTTGGTGTTTTGTTTTGGGTTTTTTTCCTTAGGAAAAACTGTATAATGCCATGGTTGTTGCAATTGCAATGTGGAGGCAAAAGTTTACAATTATGTCCTTTTGGAGACTTTGAAATCAAGCATTTATTTTGTCCTGCATAGAAGTTTCAATGCACTTAAGAAAAGGAAGTCTTATGAATCAAACTAATTACAAGTCATCAGTGAAATACCAAACTATTGCAGCGCTAGTAGGTCTTTCCTCAATTTTTTTTTTTTCTTTTAAATGTGGTTTCAGCTCATATAAAAAGGTGTTGTCTTTCCTGACCACTAATTTGACATTGCCAGCTAGTGATGGTTCTTTTTCTGTTGTCCCAGATAGGATTATCTTAGCACTTTAGGGGCTGGTCTGTGGGATCTAGTCTGAATTACAGTGAACATAGTCCTCTGCTATTTCATAGTACCCTGAGGCAGGATTTGGACCTTGATGTTCTGAAATGACATGACCTGTTGCCAGGTAGCTGAAAATGGCAAGAAAAGTCTTTGGAAAGCAAATTTTTTCTTTGTATTAGCGGAGAGAGGTTTGTTACTAAAATGTGCTTTATTCTGAAATGACTGGTGTCTCAGAACCTGTTTTCTGGCACATAGTTATCCTAACATAACATTAAAATAGACTAAGCTGAGTGATTGTGGGTTTTAGTTCTGGTTATACACTACTGGATGAAGCTACCTGAATTTTCAAGACTTAACTACGTTTTGTTTAAAGGAAACGATTTTGAAAGCTCTAGCTCTTGAAAAGATGAGTTATTACAGCAAAGCAACACTCAAAATAGCTTTTTGGTACAGTTTATAGGGAGGATTTGGGGCTTTGTCACTTTTGACTAGCATTGGTCACCTTCTAGCTTTTTGGATTTATGACTTTTGAAAGTTATATTTAAAATGTTCAGTGTTTATTTTCAAAAAGTTGACATCCTATTTGTCATGAAAGTTAAATACTGCTAGATTTAAAAAAAAATTAAAAAAAATTACTTTTTTCCCCTACCATTCTAAGTACTTTCTCTTATGTTTTTATGTGCTAACAAATAGCCAAAAACTCTGTACTGAGATTGAGATTTTCCTGGTTTGGAGTCAGATTTGGAACTATAACTTTTACTGGTGTCCTGGTTTAGCCTCAGCTGGCAGCTGAGCACCACGCAGCTGCTCACTCACTCCTCTACCCCTCCCTCCCATCCCCCCGTTGTGATGGGGAGGAGAATGGGAAGGAAAAAGGTAAAACCTTGTGGGTTGGTATAAGGACAGTTTACTGGGACAGCAAAGGGAGAGGGGAAAAAAGACCAAACAAAGACAAAAAACCAGTACTTAACAGAATAGAATATACAAAACTGGTGATAACATAATGCTGTTCCTCCCCCAAGGACTGGACCGTCCCTGAGCCACACATCCTGGAGCTGCTGCCGCCCCTCCCTGACTAGCCCCCCTTTTATACTGAGCATGACGTCACATGGTATGGAATACCCGCTTTAGTCAGTTTGGGTCACCTGTCCTGTCTGTGTCCCCTCCCAACTTCTTGTGCATCCCCAGCCATCCGCTGGCAGGGCGGTGCGAGAAGTAGAAAAGGCCTTGGCTCTGTGTAAGCACTGCTCAACAACAACAGGTCCATGTAACAAAAGCATCGCTATATTATCAATGCTGTTCCCAGCACAGATCCAAAACATAGCCCCATGCTAGCTACTGCGAAGAAAATTAACCCTCTCAGCTGAAACCAGGACAACTGGTAAGCATACAGTTACTGTTAATCCCAAATGATGACTTTAGTCTTGCCTTTGGTTCCCCCTGAGTGAGTGTAATAGTCCCTGATGGTAACAACTGTATCTCAGTTGTTGTATTTTATTTCTTCTTTTTTTTTTTTTTTTAAATAAATAGAATGAAGTGATATTTCTAAATCCCTGGGAGATGCTGGCCACCAGTTTTATTAACTAGGTTGTAAACTTTCTACTACTACCAAGCATGAAAAGGAAGAAACAACTGCCATTGCAAAATCAGTACCAAGTGTTCATCATGAATTACTGGTATCAGTTCGTTCCACTCTTTTGCTTTAAATCCTGTATTGCATTTGTGTGGCCAGGTTTGGGGGAGGGAGGAGAGGGGCTACAGGGGTGACTTCTTTGAGAAGCTGCCAGAAGCTTCCCCTATGTCCAATGGAGCCAATGCCATCCAGCTCCACGACGGACCTGCCTCTGGTCCAGGCTGAGCCCATCAGCAACAGTGGTAGTACCTCTGGG